>JAOXYF010000020.1:3802157-3820049 GCA_028565775.1 Sternarchorhynchus goeldii | reverse complement strand
GGCTTTGGATGATCAATTTTATAAACCCCCCCCCCCCCCAAAAAAAACCCCCCAAAAAACATAACGTCCTGGCTTGACACTTACCTGATGGTGGTGATTTGTGTATCAATCCTGCGAACGAGATGCTGCGAAAGTGATTATGAAAGCGCTGCACAGGACTCGGCCTTCTAAAGGCACCGTCTGTGATTAGTGCCCTCCTGTGGCTCGAATTGCAACTGCTTGTGCAGCGATGCGTTTAAATGGCTGGTCAAGCGGTTCCTCTTCTGCATCACTGGTGGCCCGTGCCGAAGGCGACCCCAGCGTGTCTATCTGGGCAGAGCTGGTTTGAGCGCGCGTGTGTGTGTGTGTGTGTGTGTGTGTACTGTGATGTGGGGGGGGGGGGGTTGAGCAGGCGCTTCAGTGATGGGTTTGTTTGTGTTCTTTAACTGAGCGAGGGGGGCGGATTAGTTATTAGGTAGAGAGAGAGAAGGGGGCGGGGAGGAGTATGTTGTATGTGTTTTTTGTTTTTTTTGAAGTGTAGATTCAGAGCGCCTGCCTTGTTCTCACACCGGATCTCATCAAAAAGTCCAGCCTGTGGGGAGCGTACTGAGCACAGCAGTGTGTAGCGTGGTGGAGAAGGAGAGAGAGAGAGAGACACTGAGGAAGGAACAGGGACAGCGAGATTGGGGGGGGGGGGGTGGAAGCAGAGAGGGAGTCAGACAGGGAGGAGAAAAAGCGGGAGATGAGAGAGAGAGAGAGAGGGGATGGAGGATGCTTGTCTTCATCTCGTGTGTGTTCGGTGTGTATTTGCACACACCCATCTGTGCGTATGTCCTGTCTGGTAGAGTTCAGCCGCGGCACAATGCCGCCCAGGACGAGATTAGCACACCGCTAGTCGCTAGCTCCCTGACCCCCCTCGCGTACAGTGGAAGGTTGTTAGCACTAACGACAGAGGAACAGTCGCCAGCACACTTAGCCGACTGCTCCAAAATCCAGTGACGAAAAGAAACGGGCGTTAAAAACTAATTTACAGGATTCGCAAGCAAATCATGTTTAATTGTAACTCGGTAGCACTGAGTCGGTAAACAAATTTTCCCACAGCTATTATCGAAATTCGATGTTTTCAATAAAAAAAAAGGTAACGCTGTACCCAATCTCCTATTGGCAGCATGGACTTTGGACAGTTGCTGATTCCGGACACTAGGTGGCGATGTTTGTCTTTCACTCGACGGGCAGAGGAGTAAGAACAGAAGCTGCGCAAACCAGCGGGTCAGTTAGAAGGGTTGCCTAGCTACCGAGCTCTTCGCTAGCTACGTGGTAAAATGTGCCATGAACATTTGATTACAACTATTTTATATCCGTCTCAATTACTGCTCTTTTCCTGTTGATTGGTTGTAAGTATTTTTTTTGTATAAGGGATATGTTTTGAATGTGGAGGAAAATTGCAGTGTACAAAACACTTCTTATTGATGGATTTTTTTTTTTGTGTGCTAATAATTTTCAGTAACTGCATTTACAACAAATCTTTGATTTCTGTGTTCAAATAGTGTATCAGATAATTGCTGTAATAATACTGAACAGTTCCAGGTGTGGAAGAATTCAGCAGAACATAGCATGATAAGATTATAAGAGTGATCTCATCCTGCAGGAGATGGATCACAAGAGAGGAGGGAGGGAGAAAAGAGGAAAACAGGGCGGTTTAAAGCTGGGCTTTAATGGGTTCGTACTGCCTGTAGGGGATTTTACACCCTGGTCCAGACTCCACAAGTACGGCTGCAGGAAGGTGTGAGCTCAAAATGTGTGTGTGTGTGTGTGTGTGAGGGCAGAAGACCATGCTTCAGTCACAGATGCCACCTGCGATACTGTCAGCGAGCGCGTGATTCTAATCTCCTGCATCCTGATTAGCTGTGTGCGCGTGTGTGTGTGTGTGTGTGTGTGGTTGCGTAGGTGTCTGAGAGAACATCACACGTTTGTTGAGCTGCCTGAGTGCAGATCGCAGTGTGGATTGCCACTTCCTGCTTGAAGGGGGGTGTGTGGTTTTGTTAATTGCGCTCCACAGCACGTGTGAGTCCTGCTTGAACTCAGCTCTGAGGTCGCGTGGGCTGCCATGTCTGGGCGCGATACCAGCTTGGCGAGAACTCGATCCAGCAGGCACAGGAGCTGGAGATTTCTGATGCCCTCTTTCACCATTTCTCCCTCGTCTTTCCATCTCTCCTCTCTCTCTCTCTCTCTCTCTCTCTCTCTCTCTCTCTCTCTTTTGCTGCCAGCTCTGTCTGTCTCTCTACTTTGTGCCTGCCTTTATTTTTGCCCTCTATAATTCTCAATGCAGTAACTTTTTTTGCGGTGCATGTTAATGCAGTAGAATAATTTTATTAGACTCTTTAATCTCTCTCTCTCTCTCTCTCTCTCTCTTCTTATGACAGATCTCCATATCAGTAGTTTCATGCAGGCAGCACAGTGTGCTGTGACTTTGGCAAGTTGACAGTTTTCACAGTGGGGAGGGCAGGATTCACTGTAATCTCTCTCTCACACACACACACACACACACACACACACACACACACACACACAGTGTCTCTTACTGGTGTTATTGAATACCCCTCAGAGCAACAATGGGTGCCCAGGCCGTCTTTGACCTTTGCTCTCTCTGCCCGTGTGTGTGTGTGTGTGTGTTTTTGGCAGGTGTGTGAGGGACATGTGGAGTGTGAGCGCGGGTCGTCGTTGGCTGGCCCCGCCCCAGAGTTGGTGATGGGGTCACGGGACTGCCGCAGCCTGTTGTCAGCCTTGAACCTGCCTCAGTGTCCCGCACTCCCCAGGGTCCTACTTCCCCCCGCGTTACCGCCCCACACAGCCGGTAAAGAGGCTCATATGCACCACAGCTGCTTCAGCGCCAAAATGACAGTACATATTAATCGAAATTGATGTCGCACTTCCCATCTTTATTCATTTTTCTTTTATTATTCTACTTCTCCCTGTGTGTGTGTGTGTGTGTGTGTGTGTGTGTGTGTGCGCCCGCAGTGTGTGCGTGCGCGCTTTAGTCATTGGCTCTAATGAGAATGTCTGAAGCTGTGTTGGAGGAGAGAGGGTGTGACGTAATGAAAGGATTCAACAGCGACACCCTTCACCCCGACGACCTGCCCAAACCACAAAGCCCCCAGCATCCTCGGCCCGAGGGGCCCCCGGCACTCTTGGGCCCTCCGGCACCGTCGGGACCCCCGCCCAGCGAGGAAGGGGGAGAGCTGAACTGCTCCCACGTCCCCAGCCAACAGGTAAATGCCGACAGACCTGAGAGGAGGGTGGGGAAGTGTTGTGTATGTGTGGGATGGAGGGAGTTTTGTGTGCATGTTTGTGTGCACACGCGCACACAAAAACACACTTCAACACTAGCCACCACTTTAAACAGTCAAATTTAGAAGTGCTTAGAATCTCACGGTACCAGTTTTCTAGGCCGTTTCAGAGGCGTGGACCGAAACCAAATCTTTAAGAAGGTCTGACCGTTCCCAACTGTTTGAGGGTAGCATGGGTGGTGCAGGGAGCCTGTGCAGCCTGTGAGGAAGATGGAGTTTAAAACAACCAGGAAATGGGGCCAAAGGCGAGAAGACCAAGCACCTGCTCTTAAAGAGCGTTGAACAGTTGCACAGACCTTTGTTTCCTGATGTAGAAGATTTCTGTCAGTTCCCTTTTGTGTCTCGCTCTCTCGACATCCCTTAAAAATAAAGAAAAACAGCGAAATAACTTTTGCCGTTCGGAGGCGGGAATGCGTCATTGATGTTAAAATTGTCGATATACTTCATAATTCAGGTTGGGTTTCTGTGCTTGACCAGGATGGCTTTCAGATTTGTATAAATACGCAAAAAGAGGAGTGTTTTTGAGGAGTAAGTCAGCATTACCCACTGATAAATCATCAATTTTCCTAAGACGAAAACGGCAGAATGCCTGCAAGATCATCCCGATGCCTCCTTACCAACCGCAAGCGCTTGTCCGTTTATTTTGAAGAACACGAGCAGCCCTGTGCTCTGCCGGAACACGGCTCGGTCTCGCAGGTGGGGTTCCACGGTATACCAGTAGTATACGATCCAACTAAAAGAATGGTGGTCCCAAAAAAAAAAAAAAGAATAAATAAAGTTTTGTTTATTTATTTTAAAATGGTGGTCTGATTGATGTTCACCAGGCTTCTGGTTGCAGCTAGGGTAAGTGATGTTCGCCCCAGTTCTCTCTCTGTCTGGACACACCCACACACGCACCTCTGCGAACAATGGTTGGAAACAAACAGTCCCAAAATATCCAGCGAATGGAGCTCTGTGGCTGATTTTAAATCCCCTTCCTCTACATCCGATGAGGGACAGGAGTAGAAGGAGCGAATGAGGGGAAACTGTTCCTGGCCAGGCTGCCGCTTGATTGGCTCCAACTAAAGGAGAGGGGCTGGATAATCTCAAAGAAATCCTGCAGGCTTAGCTGCAGACTTCCTGTACCACCACCACCACCACCACCCCCCCTCCACCCCTCCCAGGACAGCTTGGGGACATGGTGTGTCTCCGTCATAGGATGGGGATGTCAGAGCTGGGGGTGGGGGGTGACCTCGCCACCATCTGCCACTGGCCCAGTTATAAAAGCAGAGAGCCAGAAGCAGACAGGCGATCAGTTTCTGACTCTGCCGCTCTCTCGCTTTCAGTCTCACTTTCTTGCGCATTCTCTCTCTCTCTCTCTCTCTCTCTCTCTCTCTCTCTCTCTCTCTCTCTCCCCTTCTCTCTTGCCCAATTATCTGCGTTACTGATGCATTCAGATTGTGAACCTTCTTACAGTAGTACTACGTTGCTGGTGGGGATCTTTACGGAAGCCCTTTCCCATCGCTAAACACACACGTGTAACGGAGCTGTAAACCTACTTTCAGTTATCAGCTGAGTTTTACATGAAATTGCTTTTGGCAACCCCCCCCCCCCCCCCCCAAAAAAAAACACAGTTTATATAGGGGGGGGGGGGACAAACAAACAAACAAAATATACATAATACATATACACACACACACACTCTGGAAGGTGCTGACATGGCCTCTGTGTCTGTGCAACATCATCGTTTGTGATCTGCTCTGTTTTGTCTCACTGCTTCCCCACCTACAGCCATCCCACTCAGGGGGCCAGCCAATCAGACGTTCCAAGGTACCGTACTGTAATGCATGACCATGCCCCCAAAGGGCATCACCCGGCTGGCAGAGGCGTCCGTTCGTCCGCTGGTCTAAGACCAGTTTTAGTGCTTGTCAGAAGAGGGTCTGGCTTGTGAACTAACTGACCAGAGATCAGCATGAAAGGACGGCTTCTGCCTTTTAGTGTTCACCAGTGGTGTTGTGTTTTCCAGTCCTGGAGGCTTACAGCTCTTGCCACACTAGTGCACTGCTTCTCAGCTCGGTCCACTGAGCCCACCAGCCGGCCCATCTGTTCTTTCCCAGTTCCATGGGCAGTGGGTACATGTCCTGGGAGCTGGGTGACAGCTAAACCATGGACTGGATTCTGGACCTCGTCCCCTTCCCCCAGACAGGGCTGAGAGCCACTTTAATCTGGTCTCCCCCCCCCCCCCCTGTGGTGACATGACTGGAGTCGGGTGTGGCGTATCAGGGCAAGGGCAGACACTGAGCTGTGAGAGCTGGGGCCTTTCAGGAGTGCTGGGCGTGTTTTAAAAGAGCAGCAGAGAGCAGTCACACTTAGTGGAAACCACACAGTTGAATGTTAAATGGGATCCCCACTGATTTGGAAAACAGCTTTCACTAGTGCAGTTTAATGGCACCAGAAGAAAAACAAATGTTCAAATGCTTCTTGGAAATGTACCATGCCAGGTCATCTGGGGTCTTCCAGTTCATCATGGATTTTCTTGAAAAATAAAATCATCTGAAAACTTCTATTATATTTATGAGACCTTGCAAAATCCAATAGCCCTGCTTTTAAATACTTTTTTTTTAGTTATGAATTTTTGGAGCCTGTTGGAAACGAAACTTATACTGAATATCCAAGTATTTTTAATTTTCAAAAATTCAAAAAAAAAAGTTTGCATTTTCTTGCAACCAAACTTTCACGGATCTGGCTAAATATAGCTTCAGAAGTGGACCCCCCCCCAACACACACACACACACACCCCCCATTTAATATATTTTGGCTTTATTTTTTCCCCAAGACAGATAATTACAATTTTTTTATGGGAAAGTTATAATTCATTGTTTAAAATAAATTTTTTACAAGATTTAAAAATAATTATAATCCGTAACATGAACTGGTAGACCTGGTTAAGTTGGTATAGGACCATGCCTGTTCTGAAGCATGCTATCCCTAAACCCTTAGCTAACTAGCACTCCCTTACTCTAGCTAACTACATGCATGAAAACTCATTGCCTTCTGGAGAAATTAGATTTGAATTAGTTTGGAATGTTAAATATGCCATTCACGTGAAGATTGAATGTTCTCCAACATCTTCCAGAAGATACTCAAAGCAGAGAAACAGCTGGTGTGCACCACCACACATGCATTTGACTCATCAGAAACAAAAATCTGCCATGTAAAATTTAGAACCTATTTCTCCTTACCGATTTAAAACAAGCACGTCATTCGTAAAGCTGAAGTTGGCTTTTTATTAAGTGTTTTCAGTGACACTTAAGTGGTGGAACGAAAAAAAGAACTGGGCAGAATTAGATTTAAGGTGGCATGGAACATTGGAAGAAAAGGCTAATTTAATTGGCTTGCAAAAATTGGACTACAGCCTCATGATTTATTCCGATTCACTAGATAAACAGCCGTCAGATATTTGAAACGAGTCCTATGCATATCAATAATAAAATAATGTATTTGTTTATGTACCTATAACTGCAAACCCATAAAGACAAATTGATTTGTTGGACATTTTTATAGTTTATATAGTTTATAGTTTAATCTACCAGATTGTTTAATCTACCCTATAGTTTAATCTACCAGATTGTTTAATCTTCATATTAAAGGAGTTAATAATCCGAGCGGGGGAGGAAGCTTCCAGACACTCCCAGAGCAGCCGGCAGCATCTGCTGAACTACGCAGCCTCTCAAGTTTTCATGCGTGTAACTAGCTCGCGCCACCTTTAACCCGAGCCGCACACCTTCAGGGAGTTCCAAGCGCTGCCTGTGCTCTCCGTCGCCACGGCGAACAGCGTTGCCACCGTTGTAGCGAGCGCTCTTGCTGAGTTTTGTTTGTTTGTTTGTTTGTTTTTGTTTTTGTTTTTTTTCCCCCTCTCCCCTGTTCTGCTCGTCACATTCAGTGCACATGGGATTGGTTCGAAATTCAACATGCGTTTTTAAATTGCCTCGAAACTTCAGTTTGCAGTTTTTGCTAACGGAACGCTAAAGATTCCACGCCAGGCTCGTTTTTACTTTGACTGTCGTTTGTGTAGAAAGCGGTGGTTTTAATCTGTTGCTTTTTGTTATGCTCGTGTTATGAGGGCTGATGGCTTCGTTTTTTTTTTTTTTTTTGTACCATCCTTTTGATGTGTTTTGGTCCTGAAAACAGTTCATTTTTTTGTAATGCTTGTTGACCTTTTTGAAATGGAGATTTTCAGGTGTTGAGTGTCGGAGCTGAAGTAAACGGGGCACGTGTAGCCTGTAACGAGGTGCCCTGGCCCATGAACCACGCCCCCCTCCCCCCCAAACCACACCCCCTCTTGGGGGCCCCACCTACTTCGACCAACCAACCTCTGAAAATCCCTCTCCAACCTCTGCTACACGTGTATGTGTGTGCGGCAGGAATGTGCGTCTCTCTTGAGTTTGGCTGGGTTTTTTTGGCCCGCTTCGGTTTACATAATTTGTTAGTAACCATGGTTACTCCCCTCCAGTCACATGCGAAAGTAAAATTAGTGCGGAGTTTGGCGGTGTGTGAGGAGTCATCACTGCCCGCCATCACAGAGCCGTCACGGCAACAGCAGGTAAACGGTCTGTACGTGGCACCCATGCAAGCGTGCTTGTCTGTGTGTGTCCTCCATGTTGTGTGTGTGTGTGTGTGTGTGTGTGTGTGTGTGTGTGTGTGTGTGGTAATCACTGTGCACACACAGTCAGCCCAGACTTGCTGCAGAAAAAGTGCATCAAAACGCCTCTTAGCAGCACAGCTGTAGCTCTCCAGAGACTTGTTTCCTCTGCATAAGTACAACCAATATGCTGTGTGTATGTGTGTGCTTGAAGTGTATGTCCTTTTTAAACAGAGCTGTTCGTATGTCTAGACATGTCTGGTGGCACTGTGCGCTTGTGTGTTTGTATGTCTAATAGACACATCTGGTGGTACTGTGTGTGTGTGTGTGTGTGTGTGTGTGTGTGTGTGTCTGTCTGTCTGTCTGTCTGTCTGTCTGTCCCAAGTGCAGAATTGCTTGCATGTATCATCTCTATAAATGTAATTTTCCTGTGTCGGCACCATCGGAGCTGTGTGGGATGATGCAGTCAGCCATGTTGGCTCAAAGCGCACTTCTCCTGTTTATTAAGTTATTCTGTAGCTCTGTGCAGCACTCAGAACTGTAGCATTTAAAAAGTTGAGACCCCCCCTCCTTTAAAAGCGAAATAAATGTTGACGTATACAGATGCTATAGCCATAAGTATTGAGGTGGTAATAATTATTTTTAATTAATATATTTTGGGGTTTTTTTATATAGCACTCTAACAAGATGGAGTCACCTCAGGGTAAAAAAAGGTTGAAAATTGATGTAAAAAAAAAAGAAAAGCGTTGGGGGGGAGAAAAGTGCCGTATCTCTGAGGATGCTGCTGATCCTGTAGGCGTACTGCAGCCTGCGCACATCAATGTTTTATAAACCAAAAGTGAACATTTAATTCTTTCTCCAGAAAAGACTTAAGCACTGAAGCGCCATGACATTTCCTGGGTCTCGGTTAGCAAACGGGCAGCTCATTATTTGACATACTGCAGTATGCTAATTTTATTTTTGTTTATTTATTTATAACCTGCCAAAAGAGTTCTACACTAATCTAACTGCAAGGTTACAAATGCATGAACCGAGTCAGAAGACCCCAAGTCGTGCAGTATTTCATAAACAATAAAAGATTTACAGATCGAGGTAATACAGACGTGAAACGTTAATGAGGTGCGCGTTTTAATCCGAAGGTTACTCACACAGGCTCGCAACGGGATCAGGTGAACACTTGCGGTAAATAGTTCCTAATCCCAGCCTTTCAAATCTAGTAGGGGATGCCCTACAGTTTCAATTAGATGTTGGTTGTCCAATCAATACTTACCTGAAATAAGGCAAGTTGTACACTGGACTGTTTGGAAATAAACTTGTATCATCTGCAAAAATAATGGAAAGAAATATTATGTTACCTAATGGGAGCATATATAAGGAACAGAATAGGACCCAGTACTGATCTAATAACACTAAACATTGTGTACTCAAGCGTATGCGTCCCTTGTATCTGATTTAAATAGGAATTAAACCAGTCTAATACAGTGCCGGATATTAAACCAGTTCAAAACGTGATGGAATAGACCCGTTTGTGATCTCAGTAATCGCTGGGACAAATTGTTTTTTAAAGATTTTTAAATTCCCTTTTGGACACTTCAGTCTGACACGCCGCCAGTAAAGCGGTTTAAACAGTTGAAATTATATTCATAGCAATGACTAAAGGAGGGACATGATTAATCATAGCCAATCATATTCTGCCAAATGTTGGATACCTTTGGGAAAACAATCAAGAAAATGACAACAAACAGAAGAAGCTAATCTTGGTTCAGTATAATTGAGTAACTGGCTGATTGCAAAATAAATATCTGGCATTGTTACTGTTTGGCTAAACTTAGTAAAAGAAATAAAAAATAATAATTCAGACCTCACTTTTATGCTGGAGAATAAGTGCACTGATGCTCCGTTAAAAAAAAAAAAATGATCAGAAGACACGTCTTTCTACACCTGAGTTCCGGCCTGAAGCTCCAATCCTTTAAAACCCTCAGCTCAAGTGAACCAAGGCCCTAAGCAAGAGAAAGACCCCCTGCAAACGTTCTCAGGACCTGCTCATTAATAGCGTTACAAAGAACTAGATTAGAAAGTTCCAACAGACTCCTCCCGCATTGAGACATTAGAGTAACTCAATGCAGCTTTTCTTGTGGGGAAACCAAATAATTTGCACCAAATAATAATGATCAGAAAAACCGCAGTCCAACACCTGAACGTTAGCATCAGCGCCATCACTTAAATTTACATGATCCAATATAGTGCTAGGTTTTTTATTAACACCATGTTAAGTAAGGTAAACGGTCTATAACCATATAAAATTCTGAAGTTCAAGTCTAAATCCATATACAATAAAGAGGTATTCAGGCACCGAGTTGTTTACCATTTGACTGATTTGTCATTCATTTCAAAAATATTTGTCTTATGATTCAAAATTTGATTTTATACAAAATAAGCCTCCCAGATCAACACTTGTGCATCCCACCTTTTACTGCAGTTACAGCTGCACGTCTTCATGTGCTTCCTGGCACAGGTGAACAACAGCTTTCAAAATCTTGACCCACGTTCACAATCGGATTGAAGGCTGCACTTTTTGCCCATTGCATTGAAGTTCTTGTTGCCATAACTGTCCCATATACGGCAGCTTTTGGCAGTATGTTTTAAGGTCTGTCTTGTGACCAGGTTATCTTCAGGCTCCATCAGTCTTGCCTTCAAGTCTGACCACGTTCCTGGTCCTTGCTGGTGAAAAACATTCTCGCTGCATGACACCACCACGCTTCTTCCTGGATTAGTTTTCTCAAGGTGATCCTTTTTTTCCAATTCTGCCCTATACAGCACTTTGCACAAGACTACAAAGGTCAATTTGCGTCTCATCAGACCACAGTAATTGTTTACAGAAGTTTGCCGAGTGTCTAAGTTGCCTTTTGGCAAAACTAAAAACGTTTCAAAGGCTTTCTGAAAAAGACTTTCTTCTTGACACGCCCCCACAAAATCCCAGCTTTGCGGAGGGTGCAGGAAGTAGATGCATAGCTGTTCCCCGTTTCAGCTGCTGATCTCTCCAGCTCCTTCAGAGATGCCTTCTGCCTCTTCAGTGCTTCTGTAATCATCGCTATTCTTAATTAGTCACTGATGTTTGGTGACCGATCTTTTTCTGTGTGCAGTGTTTTTTCCTCTTCATATGCAAGAGCCCCTGTATCATATCTGCTGCTTCAGTTTCTGTATGCAGGACTTCAGTTGGAGGGCTAGTTTTTTGGCCAATGCAGCTGACACGCGTGTGTGAACCCCATCCAGATTGGAAGGGGAGGTATTTCTCGCATCCAGATCATCTGGACACTCGACAATGGTCCAGTTGACACTTCTGTAAGCAATATGACTAATCCGTTCGACCACCTTAAGAGGAAGCAGTGGAAAGGAACATGCCAAGAGTGTTTACTCAGGTCGGTACAACTCTGCGGTAGAGGTCCCGAAACCCTGCGGTAGAGGTCCCGAAATGCGAACGGTTATTGAAACGGTTATTGTCGACCGATGCGTTAGAGCAGCCGAGGGAAAATAACTAGGATAAAAGCAGCAAATGAAGGAAAGAAGCGGCAGACGATCACGTTCCTCTCCAACTACTGACTGCGCCGTTCAGAACTGTGGACATTGAGATTCAGTACACCAACACGCTTTTCGGATGCATGGCGCCATCCATCAGACGCATTAAAGCACCAACACCTCCATTCCCCACGTGTTGCCAGTATCGACAGCAATGCCAAATAATACATGGCAAATGTCATGCTCTGGTTTCATGCTTTCTGTTGAAAGTAAATGTATTAGAAAGTTCATTTCTCAATGCTTATTTAGTGGTTGTGTTATTTGACTTTGTAATAAAATTCAAACAAAAAAAGTTCTTGTAAATGGACTTTTAGCGCAGTTTTGTATTTTTAAAGGGTGCAAATTAAGTCCATAGGCTGGTTTGGAGTCTGCATATTCTCAACAAAGTTTTATGAGGTGTAAGCAGGTTATGTTCAACCAGTAGTAGTTTTAAATCATAACATTCGCTCGGCAGGGTTCTAAAGTTCAGAGAGCGTGGATCGATTTGTTTTCGTGCTTCTTACCGACGATGCAGACAGTCTGTGCATTAATGCGGTGGCCATTAGCATCAGAATGCCTTTGCCCCTAGAAACGTTAAATCCTTAATGCAGATGGCCGAAGGTTATCATCAGCGTGTCCTCTCTCGTTTTCTCCAGTGAAAAGGTGATTACATCTCTTGCAAGAGATAAAATAGATGATGACTGCAGTAGTGTGTGTGTGTGTGTGTGTGTGTGTGTGTCATATTAGTCACAAGCTCTCTTGACTGATTACTTACTTAATCACAATCGAAACTCCATGAAAAGCTTATATAAAAAAAAAAACACCCACGTTTTTGAAGCCACATTGATTTTCTCAAGCTGCTCGTCTTAATAAGCTGATGTCTCACTAAGCATTAAGTGGATAACAAGAACCAGTGCTGCAGAAGTGACGTTGGACACACTAGTCATAACTGGACGTGTGTGTGTGTGTGTGTGTGTGTGTGTGTGTACACACACTGAACGTGATGACTGATTATCGAAGCCATGGACGATCACAGACTGTAGTCATTATATAACCGTGTGAGAGTGGCAGATTTCACCATAAAGTGCTATAATCAAAGACCCAGAGTTTACAAGCATACATATCGAACCCAGCCATACTATTGTCCTTGAATTAACCCCGCCCCCCCCTTTCTGTTTATTTCTTTTTTTTAATCTATTGTTTATGTTCTGGGTAGCGTACTCTCATGTCCTGCATACAGAAGTCGAATTCGCGACTGCAGTCAATCACTCTACTGCAGGCAATCACTGTGATGTGATTTTATTTATTTATATATTTATTTTTAAAAACCACTGACGTACATTTTAGCATTAGCTTAGCGTTCTGCTGTGTCGGGGAACTTGGGACTCCGGCGTCGCACAGTGTCTGCCGTTTTCCGTCCAGGCTGAGAGACAAACGAACGTCCTTGATCAGTTTTATGTCCTTGAAAGGGTGAATGAGATTTCCTCCGCAGGGATAGTCTCTCTATTCATAGCCCTCTTTGTCTCACTCTCTCTCTCTCTCTCCTGTCTGTCTCATTTATTTCTCCCTTTCTCTCGCACGCGCTCTCACAACCGCTTTAACACCCTTTTCTCTTCGTTCTGCCACCCTGCTGTTTTCTTGCGCTGCGGTCGGTTTGTTTAGTAGAGTCCTTTCTACAGACCTCAGGAGACATGTTCATTAATAAAGGCGCCCCCCCCCCCCATCTCTCTCTTTTCTCTGTCGTGTGGGCGCTTTGTTACACTATTCTTGCGTAATTGTATCACAGTGTTTGATTTATTGTAAATATCTTAGAAAAACAACTGCAGGTCTTAAATCCCTGGTGTCTGCACAGAGAAACACTGTTATTTAGAACAGAAGAACCATTCTATATAACTGTATCTCTGTGCATGTAGTACCTTTTACACAGTGCTTTTAAACCACTTTCCTCCCACATCCCACCCCCAAAACTGTGGGGAGTCGCACTCTGAAATTTCAGACAATTACCTTAGTGGATAAAATGCCGATGAGCTTTCTCTGCTTAAAGTAAACAATAGTTTCAACAATCAAACCCGTCCGACAGTTGTTCAACGATTTTTGATCAGGCGTTTTTAAGCGAAGTTTTTGATTAGGCTGTTTTGCCGGAGAATCATCTCGAACCGTCTCGGTGACCCTTGTACTGGAAGGTTCCTGTAAAGCCCTTGGTGGTTTGGGGTCAGGAAGCCAGTGCTGTGTTTACATGCGATGTCTACCAGAGATGCTCCATAGCGTTTCTGAATTGATCTGCAGAAGCAGAGAGTGATGTGTGGAAGGACTTTTTCCCCCCCTCCCCTGCGTTTGGATCATCTTCATGCTCCTCCCCCTTTTTAACCACACTTTTATTTTGCTTTATTGAAATGTAGAATTCAGAAAGGCCGTCGCCGCGCTGTGCTGCCTGGCGTTGGGGGGGGGGGGTTTAACCCGAGCCTTCCTTTCTCCACCTACAGCTCGGCCATGTCGTGGAGAAGGAGAAGGAGCACAACAACAGGAGTGTTGACAAACCAGAGCGGCCCGACAAACAGCCCCGCAAGCCACTGTCACGAGGTGTGTGTGTGTGTGTGTCGGTCACAGTGCATTGTACTGGCTGCTGAGGCGTGTTCTCACATGGCAGATGGAGTCAACAGAACGTGAGCATATATGTGAAATCTCCTCTTTTGCATCTCTCTCCCCCTCTGTCTCTCTCCCTCAGACCCCAGTCAGGATTACACTGATTCCACAGGCATAGATCTCCATGAGTTTCTGGTGAATACACTGAAAAATAACCCCCGGTATGTTTTATCATGCGTTCACACCGTCATGACACAACTCTCCTTATTTTTGAAATGGTGCTCTTTTTAATTATTTATTTCCATGTTCATTAGTTTAATCTCCATATATCGTTCATGTCCTCTGGCCAGTCTGTCTAGAGCACCTTTGTTCTTCGTTTGCAAACAAACAAAATCTGAAAGTTGATTTCCAAACTTTCTGTTCTAGTTACAGTCTCTTCCCTCAACTTTATGCTTTTCTTGGGGGAATATTTTATACCTTAAGCCATAAAAAAAAAAAAATCAAGTTTTTCTCTTTAAGTTGTTTAGAGATGCAAGCTTTGTATGAGATTGTACTGAGCTCTTCCCAAGCCAGGCCTCAGTACCCACCCTGCCGGTGGTTTCCTTTGTACATTTAACACTCTTGTCTTCTTTTGAGTTTGCACACAGTTGCACTCAGATTTTAATATCCGTTTGGGGCCAGCGGACAGAGTCCTGCCTTCTGTGTCACATGCACTTGGTCGGGCTCTGGGGACGAGTGCGGGTCAGGGGAGACGGGAGGCGCTGGCTTCTGTCTGACTGGATTTGGGCCCTAAGTTCTGCTGAATCTCCACTCGCACCTGCCTTTACAGGGACAGAGGGACGTTACTCAAACTGGAGCAGGACATCGTGGAGTTCATCACCAACACTGAGTAAGTCTGGGGGAAGAAGGTCCTCGCGCCGTGGGGCCGTAATCATGTCCTAACGGCAAACGGCCGTTCTTGAGCGTAGAGAGATTCTTCAGCTGCACTTTGGTCCTCTGAGTTTGGCTTAAATACTTCATCGCACAAGACGAGGGGCAAGAGAACAACGCCCTTCCTGTACTCTAATCAAATCCACGATTAAATGCATATTACTTTGTCATAAGGTATATATCAGTATTACAGCTGAAGGGGGCCTGACTGACTGCATAGATTGAAAGGATTCCCTACTCCACAAAACGTCGGGTCGTTCCTTTGATCCGGCCTCCATCCCCGGCCTGAACCCGAGTCTCGTGTGTTAACGCCATCAGGTCCCAGAAGAGGAAGTTCCCCCCGATGACATCATACCACAGGATGCTGCTGCACAGAGTGGCCGCCTACTTCGGCCTGGACCACAACGTCGACCCGACGGGGAAAGCGGTCGTCATCAACAAAACCACCAGCACGAGGATGTGAGTGAGAGTCGCTCCCTCCCCGCTGCTCCACAGCCTCACAGCCGCACCACCTCGTGACGGAGCAGAACTCCTTGTTAGACAAGTTAGCTTTTTCCAGCTTGTTGGTTATATGTATATATATTTTTTTTAAAAAATGCATAAAAAATGAACCAACACATTAAGAAATGTTTTTGTGGGCCGATTTTTTTTTGTTTTTCTTCGTAGGGAAATAAATAATGGATTTGTATCTTTAGCTGAGGTTGACGCTCAAGTTGGAACAGGCGCGTTTTCCTTCACTTTCCCAGCGAGCCGCAGGGTCTCGCATGGAAGACTGTTGAAGGCTTTGTTGTGAAATTATCCAGTTCTGAACACAAGCGTCTCTGAACACCTCCTCCGCAGACCGGATCAGAAGTTCTCCGAGCACATCAGAGATGACAAGACAGATGAGTTCCAGAAGCGCTACATCCTGAAGAGGGACAACCTCAGCCTGGACCAGGAGGACAGCCGGGTGAGTGCTACATACTCTACTCTCCACATACTCTCCTCCTACAACTATACTCCCCTCCTCCACATACTCTCCCCCTACAAATACACTCCCCTCCTCCACATACTCTCCTCTTACAGCTACGCTCCTTTCCAACTACGCTCCCCTCCTCCACACACTCTCCTCCTACAACTACGCTCCCCTCCTCCACACACTCTCCTCCTACAACTACGCTCCCCTCCTCCACATACTGTCCTCCTACAACTACGCTCCCGTCTTCCACATACTCTCCGCCTCTCTCTCCACTTACTCTCCCCCATCCACACACAACCTCAGTAGCTCCACCTTCTCTGGATCTCCACCAGTTCTTTTACAGCCAGTGTAAATAAAGTCAATCAATCAGTTTTTTTTTTATGTTCAGATATCCAGTTTCATAAACATTGACATGAGAGAAGAGCGACAGAAAAAGAAAACAAACATCTGATAGCGATGTATGAAACTTTACTCCTCCCTTGATCTGTGGTGTTCTCTTCGGCCCGAGCAACGTGGGTATTGATGCCTGCCTGTCTCTCTGTCTGCCTGTCTCTCTGCCTGCCTGCCTGCCTGTCTGTCTGGACCAGCTGAGGATGCGTCTGAAGGACGACCGGAGGAGCAAGTCGATCGAGGAGCGAGAGGAGGAGTACCAGCGAGCGAGGGAGCGGATCTTTGCGCAGGACGTGAGTCTCCAGTCCGCCTCCTCTCTATACCGAGCCCCTGCCTCTGCCGTCCGCTCACCAAGTTATCATAGAAAACTGTTTCTGGGCAAGTTCAAGTGTTATCCGGAAGGTTCCGTGCGGTTTGGTGTGTAATCTAGCGCAGGGGTCTGCAGTATCGGCGCGTGTGTGTATCTTTCTTGAAATTGCTCTTGTGTTTCCTCAGGAACAAGATCATTTCCAGCTCGATAAAAGGTAATATGAATCATTTAAACATCCATCCATACATGTACACACATGCATGTTTGTGTATATACACACACACACACACACACACACACACACACACACACACACACACAGAGCAGTTAGCTTTGGGAAATTGTGTCCATTAACTGTGTGCTGTGTGCTGTCAATTTCCCCCTGCAGAACTCAGGAGGACTTCAGCTGCATCAGTACCCAGCAGAGGAGGCAGATCTTCAGGTAGTACGCCAACACATCCGTTTCGGGGTTCATACGTGCGGGTGTGTGTGCAGACCAGTGACCAGGACCCCTGGTTTTCTGCACGCGTACGCAGCAGGGTAGGACAGGGCTGTTCTGGGAACAGTCGTCAGAGCAGCTCGGAGACGGACGCGCGGAGCTGGGAGCCTCGGCCCTGGAGCAGCACGGACTCAGACAGCTCCCACCGCAACGTGAAGCCCACCATCAGCAAGGCTAGCAGCTTCAGTGGGATCAGCCTCCTCGTACGGGGAGACAGTACAGCCAGCAGCAGACTGTCTAAAACAGGTACACACACACACACACACACACACACACACCATCCCCTCCTCCCAAAGCAGCTGACTGTCTAAAACAGGTATACACACACGCACAGCTCGGCCAGCAGCAGCAGATGATGGGTGTGTGTACACACACACACACACACACACACACACACACACACACACACTCACCTCTAACCTTTGTTTGACACAGCTCTGCCAGCGTTAGCAAGAGCACCAGTAGAATGTCTAAAACGACCACACACACACCCGTATGGAAGCGAAACGCGTGCCTGATCAGACGATAAATATTCAGAAGTGTTCCAGTCTAAAGGTGTCTGTCTTAACTGAGTGTTCCCTTCTCTCATCATTCTGCCATGGTCTACTTTTAGATTCTACTTTGTACTTCTCTGCTTACGTTGTGTGTGTGTGTGTGTGTGTGTGTGTGTGTGTGTGTGTGTGTGTGTGTGTGTGTGTGTGTGTGTGAGAGATCTCAACA
>JAOXYF010000020.1:3763770-3780266 GCA_028565775.1 Sternarchorhynchus goeldii | reverse complement strand
GGCCTTGCAATACCCCACCCTACCCCGCCCCAAACACACACATACACACACACACACACACACACACACACATCAGCGGATGTGGGACTCACTCAGTTGCATCCCTTCTCCCTTCAGCAGAAAGCTTTTCATCAGACTCAAGGTCTCTGGCTTTTCATACTTGCCTCTCTGTCTACAGCACTTTTTCTCTCTCTCTCTCTCATACACACATACGTCTCTCCCCCCTTCCCCTCTGGTTTTCTCTATATATCTACACATACATATGAGTGCTGACACACACATGCACTCCCTCTCTCTCTCTCTCCCTTTATCTGTCTCTTTTCTCTTTCTCTCTATAGTGCAGACACGTTGCAGAAGCACCCAACCTGTAAATTCAATTGTCCTTATTTGGTTTTGTCATTCACCCCGTCTGGCCAAGGCCTCTGAGACTCTCTTTTTCTCTCTAACTGTCTGTCTCTCTATCTTTCTGTCTGTCTCTCTTTCTCTGTCTTGGTGACTGTGTGCAGTGGTGTGTGTTTTTAGAGTTAAACTATGTGTCAGTTGACCTGCATAACTGGTTTGCACAAGGGCGCTGTGAGTGGGATGGGGAGTTTCAGTTTACATACTGTGTGTGTGTTTGTGTGTGTGTGTGTATTAGAATGAGAGCTTGTGTATATGTCTGTGTAAAATAGATACAGTATATAAACTGTATTGCATAACATATCCAGAGTGAACTGCTCAAAGAGGATAATATTCCTTAATTTCTTTTGTATGAATCTCTACAGAAAACTACAATGTCTGTAGTAACCCATATAACCTACAAAGACAAGAATTTGTATCCTGTATGTGGTCTCCTAACATTAACCCTGGGTTTAAATCTACCTTATCTTCTAGCAGGACACAAGTCATTTGTGGAATTTGCCCACCAGCTTGTGAGCAAGGTATTGTACAGATCTGTTTACGTTAACCTTAAAAAGGTTCTCTCTCTCTCTCTCTCTCTCGTTGCTGTGGCTGCAGTTCAGCATCAACTTTAACACAGTAAGTTACTGCACTGTTACATGTTACACATCACCTGTAACATGGTAAGTGGCCGCATGTTACACGTTCATTCAGTTCACTTTAAAGAATCTGCTATAGACAGAATCTCCTTGGGCAATCTCTACAGAGAATCTCATTGGGGAATCTGTTGAGAATCTGCTACAGAGAGAATCTCTTGGGGGGGATCTATGTAGAGAATCTGTTGAGAATCTGCTCCAGCAGACTTACCAAACGGACACAAACAAGCACCTCACACAGCTTCTACACACCAGCAGAGGAAACAGGACTCCGTGTATCACACAGCCTGCAGGAACGTGCTGATCTCTGCAGTGCTGGTGCAACCAAGTTCCAGTCAGCGTGATTTATGTGCTCCTGCTTCTTAACCACAATGTTTGAATATCCTGTTTAGATAAGCTGTCTGCTATGGGTGAAATTAGGCATTTTAGAGTTAGTACCTTTTATTCCTGAAATATTGTTGATATTTTATGTTTTTATCTTCTTTCCCTCTCACTCTCTCTTACACACACACACACACACACACACAGCAGCGTTATTGATATGCCTTTGAGAAAACATTATTACTAGGACAGACAGCAATGCACAGTTTAGAATTAAAAATACCCTAACAGTTTATATAATTCCATAACATCTGACAACAAAATTTCTTGAAAACGATGATAGTGTATTATTTTGTTAGTACAGGTTTTCTGCACTGAATCCCCGTACCAGCAAAGCCTGATTGGCACGAGAAAAGGAGAGAGGAATAAAGCGAGAATGAGTTGAACGTTGGAGGACCAAGGCCATGCGAAGGAGATGTCGGTGAGACATGGACTGAGGGAGACGTCAGTGAGACATGGACCGAGGGAGACGTCAGTGAGACATGGACTGAGGGAGACGTCAGTGAGACATGGACTGAACCAGTGAACCTGAGAGTGTTGTGGTGCAGTCTAGTGGATTACTGGAGGATTATTGAGCTGGTTTTCTGATATAGTGATACCCAAGTGGGTAGGGTTCAATTTTCTTTTGACTAAGGATCATCTCAACCCGCTCTCTTTCTCTCTCTCTTTCTCTCTCTCTTTCTCTCTCTCTCTCTCTCTCTCTCTCTCTCTCTCTTTCTCTCTCTGTCTTTCTCACTTCATGCTTTCCTCTTCCACTGCTTTTGCTTTTGATGGATAAACTCCCTGAGGTGATTTTCTACACGTGGGTGCACCACTGCACTTTATTGTTGTTGGTTTCATCTGTTGGTTGCTGTTGGGTGCTGCGGGAGTCTTGGCAATTCTGTGTGTGTGTGTGTGTGTGTGTGTGGTGTAATCACACACACTGCGATTCTCTCTGTGTGTGTGCTCAGTGTAATCACACACAGGATTTCATGGTTACAGCATTGAACTGTAATGGTATCTTTAGGAAAGACGACGGCTTTCAGGACTGTTCCACGTTTATGTCGATTCTGTTTTAAGTAAAACCATGAGGAAACGTCCCAGTGTGGCTTCCGTTCCCCGCCCTCTGCCCCACCCTTGCCTTCACTTCAACCCCCACCCCTTCTACTACTGCTTTATTGGAGTACAGTGATATAACAGAATAACCTCCTCAACACCCAGGAGGTGCATTTGATTTGTTGTGTGAGAACCTCAAACCGAACGTATTTTTATTAAGTCTGACTGGCCAAAATCTGAACTTCATATTACATTGTTGGATTTCTGGTGTTAGGCAGTTGCGTTGTGTGCTGGGCTCACCGGTGTGTGTGTGTGTGTATATATACTGACCTCAGACCAATTTTGCAGTTTCTCTTAAAATTAAGCTTTGTGTGGGTGGAGCTGATTTTGGATCAGCTTCTCCTCAGAGCGGGGGCACACAGGAACCCCCCCCCCCCCCCGTTTACGGTTCCAGAATGGGCCTGCAGTAATACCCAATACTGCACCGCTGATACCATATGAAAAAACAACAGATTGGAGCTTTATGGAGCATTCCTGCCTCAGCGGGCTTCAACAGCGAGCGGCGTCTTAAACAGCTAGCTCGAGCTGGCATGTCTCACATTGCGCATTCAAACGCACGCGCTGATTGATAGGCGGGCGTGCAAAACTCCGAGACTTGTCATGTCGCAGACTGCTGCGTGCGTTCGTCACAGGGTCACAGGCTCTGAGCGTGATAGCGCTTCAAAGTCACTTTTCACCATCTAGCGTAATAACTACAAACTTTTAAAACCCAAGGTGCCATTTAAAATCTTCTCCAGTCTCTAAAACTGCAGTGCTACATATCTGGTTGATTCTTCTAGTTGCAGTATGCACATTAAAATGGGGCTTATTAATAAAATTCTCTTTACTCAGGTCTGAAATTGCAAAGATTAGTTGTCATTTGCATAAAAGCACTTTCAAAGTCGACACTACAATGCTGTATTTTTTCTATAGCCCCAGAACAGTCTGCGTGTGTGTTTTTATTCATAAAGCATAATCGCAGACCATTAACGGAGAAAGTCTGCAAGAACAGCGTTATTTTTCTACCGTCAAAGTTTCTTTGCGACCTCCGCCCTCGCGAGTGCTCCGAATGCACGAGCGGCTAAATGGAAAGATGATTACAAGCTAAGCAATTAGCAAATAATCGAACGACTTGACGCTTGAATAACGATCAGCTCCAAAGCGGAAATAATTGCTGCAACACAGAATATCAAAATGATACCTTGGAAAATTCAATTTGTGTGCCAAATCACTTCTTGCTTTGAATCGGAAGTCTAGCACGAAAGAAGCACACACGACGTTCAAGGTCCACGTGTAACGCGTCATCCGCAGCTGTTTGGATCCATGCTGAGACATAAATGACCAAATTACTTGGAGTTCAGTTAGATACAAAGTGAAACATGTATACATCCTTGGTGTTGAATTTCTTTGGTAAAGTGCTGTTGTATGTTCTAAAATACTAAATACACGGAGATCGGACGGGGAAGTCGCAGCGCATTAAGAGAAATTCATGAGTTCCTCCTGCTGGAGGGTTTCGATTTCCAGACACAGTGTGGTTATATAAACTACCTAATCAGCATCAGACGTATCGGAATTCCATGTAGATTACGTGCTGACAACATAATGTTCATACTCGGAAAGTCATTCGCGTTTTCAAAGCCGAGTTTTAGGAGTTTCGTAATTGTCCGAGTTGTACATTCACAGCAAAGCCATTGCAGATATAGAAACGTAAGATTAACCGAGTCTTGTATGCTGTGGAGGGCCTTTGTGCTGGTTACCACAGTGCAGTCAGTCGCATCACCGAAATCAGCCTTGAAGGAACGGGGCCTTGAACGGAACGGGACCGTGAACCGCGCGGACGGCGGCTTGATAAAGAAGTCAATTTAACCCTTCATCCACCATCATCCATCCATCTCTGTGGCATATGCAGCTGACTGAATCGTATGGCACGTGTTCAGCTGTGTAGTGATGAACACCCTTCCTAGGTAATTATGATAGCTCTAGTCTGAGATCAAATGACGTGGCCCCGTGTATCCGAACGCGTTCGCGTGTTTGTTTGATGGTCCCCGCGCTAGTTTGTATAGTGATGGGTTACAATGTCCTATTAACAAACGAATTAACATGTCATTGTAAGATACAAAAATGATTGTTGTATGTCAGCAAAATATAGCAGTAGTTGTGGCTCTTTTGAGCAGCGTGTTCTTGCATAAAGCACTGGGGAGCTCCTTCTGGGAGATAAGCGTCTCGGAGCAACGTCCGTTCTTACCGGAGCAGCACTAATTCCGAAGGTAGAGGAATGTGGGTTTAAAGGTCTGGGCTGTTGCATGACGGAGCTCTGTATGGTGTCGTGACAGGCACGAGCGGCAGTTGGGGGCGGGGCATCTGAGCTCGGCAGGAAGGACGCTTAAATACAGTTGTCTGATTACGGTGACACATTAGGTGTATTATAACGCGCAAACTCAATTCTCCGCCTGCAGATGTGTGCCTGGTGTAAGAACAGGGACCCTCTGGCAAAAGCAGACAGACTAGCAGGTGTTCTGTGACTTTGTTTCCACACAGCTCAAAGCATTGGAGTCATCCACGTTTGTTGCTCAGAGGCCTGGGAATAGCTTTGATTTGTGCTGAAGTTTGGATTGGGAGTCACAGATTTGATTTGGCCTAACATGGTCTAACATAAGTGGAAACAGGCAGAAGCTTTAAGATGCTGCATTATTTCATGTTTAATAACTCAAGTCTACCCTTTGGGATAAGAACACATATTTAATAAACTGTATAAACATTTGTCCAAACCTGGACACACATATGCACAGGCTCAGACAAATAAACTTGCCTCCAGCAATTACTGAATTACTAACTGCCTCCAGACATCTGAAATATCATGTTCTTTCTCAGGTATAAATATTATCCACAAAGTAAATTCGGCATAGTAAGAACAATTTTTTTCTTCACACTTGTTTTTGTTTTGTTTGTGCATTTGTGGGCATGTGTGTGTTTAACATTTAATTGCACCTTATACACTGCATCCATTTTGTTGTACACTTGTTTTACTGCTAAGGGTCCTGCAGTTTGGTTTGGTGCTAAAAGGTATTTCAGTGTTACCGATAAGGGTACTGCACTGTTACAGTATACTGTCAAGGGTACTGCACTGTTACAGTATACTGTCAAGGGTACTGCAGTGTTGCAGTGTACTGCTAAGGGTACTGTATTGTTACAGTGTACTGCTAAGGGTGCTGTAGTGTTACAGTGTACTGCTAAGGGTACTGGTACTGTAATGTTACAGTGTACTGCTAAGGGTACTGTAATGTTACAGTGTACTGCTAAGAGTGCTGTAGTGTTACAGTGTACTGCTAAGAGTGCTGTGGTGTTATAGTATACTGTCAAGGCTACTGCACTGTTACAGTATATATCAAAACTGTTAAGCGCTTAAGCTCTCTGACATGCTGAAGACATTTTTGAGTGTTCCCAGCAAATACGACACGTTGACTTCTATGGAATTAAAGTCACAGTACAGGTTAGAGTATGTAGGCTGTGTATCCATAGTGGGTTTGATGTAGAGTAATACCTGCTAGAGTACAGAGAAAAATCCTTGTTCGGATAATACATGTGCCATGATTATATGTTTCCAGGAAGAGAGATGGTGTCAGGATGTCAGAGAGAGGTGGAATTGAAAAGCTTGGATCATAAAAGCCAGGATGAAAGACATTCCAGTTATAGAGCCTTAACATTACACTCAGCCTATACATCTGCACTAGAGTACACTCTCAAGGCAGAGACCATACATCTGTGCTATAATATGCTAGGGGTGGTACAATACATTATTTGTTAATCGTTATCGCAATACTAGCCTTTGCGATACTGGTTTCACAAAAATTTTTGCAGCTTGCAAATGAGCCCACACATGTTGTTTTTAATGTACTGTACCCATCCTGACCACACTCAACACTCTCAGTCATTCCAGACGACTGTGGGTGTTTTGATGAATCACAGTTTTTAGACGGTCCAAGAAGCACAGATGATTTTAGGCGAAATATCTTCATCCATATCCGTGTTTTAATGTACCACCAGGCATCCTACAATCAGAATATGGTACTGTGTCTATACTGTGCGGTAAAGCACATCAGGCAAAGGAGGGAGAGCTGAGAGCAACATGCAAAATGAGAATTGGGGGGGGGAGGAAGGCAAAATGAAAAAAGATTAGAGAGAAGAGAGAGAAACAAATTGTATACAAGAGAAATGGAAGTGGGAGAGAAGAAGGAGGAAAATGGAGGAACATGATGAAAGAGATGTTCCAGCGTTTGAATATGTGCAGCAGGTTTATGAGTTTGGTTTAGTCCATTATGTATCTGTATCTGTGAGAACATACACAATCCTAACCTGTGTACTGAAACCCTGTAACCAAAGAAACATTACAAACAAGGCATAACCTCAGTCGTTGGTGCCTAATGACCTCAGATATTACAGCATGTGCACACACACACACACACACACAGACACACACTTCCTCAAAACCTGCTGAGGGTCTGAGAGCACTTAAGGAGATCAAAGGCTGCATGCCAGCATGAGCTCCTGGTGAGAGACGTTTGGCTCCCACTACACACACACACACACACACACACACACAAAGACCTCCATCAATGCAGGCTGCTGCGTAGGGCTATCATTCCCTTCATCTGGAGAGAATTTTCCCTTTTAACACAGGGGGAAGAGGTAGATGGATGGGCACAATAACACACAATGAGAAAGATGTTTGTGGAAAAGCCCCCCTCACCCACACCTACAGGCATGGAGAGCTTGGCTGAAGAGGGAACAGAGAGAGGAAAGAGAGTGAGGAAGTGAGAGTGTGTGTGTGATGAGCTTCGTCTCTCTTTATCTGAGTGTGTGGCACGTGAACCCCTCCCCCCGGCTCCTGACAGCATACGCTCAGAGAAGCCGCCACGGCTACAGCTTTCCTAATGCATGCACCTCCTCTGCACTGTTAAATTACCTCTTCAAGTGTTCACTTGAGTCCACTTTACCTCCTCGTGGTGTTACACTGAAATATGGGTTCATTTAAATTAAGTAGATTCATTTTCCTGCGTGGACCCCACTGCCAGGACATGATTGCTAACCCAGTAGAGAGATGAGATTGTAATGATTATCTGTTACTTATCAGTCTGAGATGTGAATGGGTTTATAATGAGATGTGACTTTTCTAGATGTAGAGCTGATGAAGCATCCTATTGTATCAACATCGGAGATACGGATGAGATTTGCACAAAGCGTTGAGTGTCAGAATAAGCCGTGCTTCTCGAAGCACATGCGACGTTCACAAAAGGGCCTCGGTTCAGAGATGCGCACTATCTGCAATGAAAACATTAATGAGCAGTCCGCCAGGTACCCTGCGTAAAAGTCCTGTGTTTTCACATCTGCCCACAGCTGCAAAATCAAGTGCTTTGGCCGTTTTGTTTAGTTTTGCTACCTGTTTACGAACTCTTCCTGATTCCCACCGGTTGTTCTCAAGCTGGGAAAAATGTCAACGTGAGCAAGATTCCCATTACAGTCCTCGTCAGACTTTATTCCCATAGCCGGAGTGATTGGATAATGTTTTCTGTGCTGAATGGGAGTTGATTGTTTTTCCTCAGTTCTGGCCTCCTTGGCTCCTCTTGGACATCCGGAAACTTCCGAGAGCGTTGCTTTTTATCTCGGAGCTTCCTGGAGGTCTGGAGCCACCCGTCATTTGCTCCAGAAAACTCCAGGTGGGGAGGAGCTTCCTTTTTGGCCGACTCAGAGGAAGATGCCTCTCCCAGAATCCTCCCCTCTGAACAAAGCTCTGTCTGGAGTCATGAGAGATAAACTAAGAGACAGGCTGAAAGAGTAATCTCTGATTCAAGCATGCTTTAGTCCTCAACCGCGATTAAAGTTTGAGTTAGTCTTCATCTGAGATTGAGGACTTCATTAGTCCTCAATAGAGATTAAACAATGCATTAGTCCTCGACCGAGATTAAATCTTGCATTAGTCCTCAATCAAGACTAAGGCCTATGTAAGTCATCATGTGAGACTAAAAACACTGCAGTAGTCATCTGAGATTAAACACTGCATTTGTCATCATCTGAGATTAAAACCTGCATGTCCTTCAGATTTTGAGTGATGCACAACTCCTAATTTTTTTCCGTCCTATTCTGTAATCTAATAATTTTTATTTTTTTGAAGTCAGGTTTTATTTTCCCATCACTCCTGACAGAGACTTTACAATGACTTCCACCTGTCTTGCGGAACATTTGTGGGAATTTGACCAGAACCGTGGTCTCCACGACCACGTTATTTTACGTCAGCTATGTTCCGCATTCAGAAAGGTCCTTTTTAACTGACCCGGTATAATTATGTGTAATGCTAGTTATTATGAAGGATAGTGAAGAGTACAATATTGCTCGCTCTGGAGGTTATATAAGCATGTTCATATGTTGCCCTGTCAAATCTTGTTTAACAGAGATTCATGTTTTTGAATGAGGACTTGGTAACGACCTTTTAATGAACATTTCAGCCTCGGGTGGCTAATTAAACCCAGAGCTTGATCACCTGACCGGGGGTTGTCCCGTCCCTTTGACTGACGGACATGTTAAATCGTCCAATCAGGTGGGAAGGGGGTTGGGCAACTAATCAGGGAAGGGGAACCCCCCCCTCCCCCTCCAGCCCCCCTCAACCAATCTACATACACAAATCCTTTATAGCAGACTTTCTTTCCTGTCTATGTGGTGGTAACATGGTTGAATTAATTGATTCATTAATTGAGTATGGATTCTCAATTAATGTTTACTTTAGCCTCATCCCTAGGCTTCCTGTACTGCTTATATTATTGTCTAAATCTGATTTTTACAGCATTGGATCTTTGTTGAGTCTTTTTACCCTCTGTTTCTTTGCTCATGGTGGGGGTGGGGTCACACATTCCCTACAACACCTGTAATATGAGCACCCTGTCTGTACACACACACACACACACATCCTCACCCTGTCCCATTCCCACACTGCAACCTGATGCCTTTTAAGCTAAGCTCATCCGCTCCCTGATCAGGAAAAAGAATGTGTGTGTGTGTGTGTGTGTGTGTGTGTGTGTGTTGGCTCTCGCTGAACTACTAATGGACGGCTGCGTGTGGATCCTGTGTGTTCCACGGCTATTGAATTGCGTTCTGGTTTGAGTTCCTGTTCTTTCATTTACACTTCCTGTCCCTGTCACCTTTCGGAAAGGACGGCGGCCGTGCGGAATCGGTGCGGGCTCAGCGAACTCCAGCATCTCCCTCTCTAAACCATCGACACCGTGGTGCGTGAAGGAGAAAGCGATTAAACAAACAGCCCCGGCGAGCTTGCGGGCCTGTCTCACTGGACACCAGCACGGCATCGCTGCCGTGTTCTTTAGTCCAAACACGTACTGTCTACCCACACACACTCTTGTGTCTCTTGTGTTCTAGATGCAGTTTAAACGTGGACAACTTCAGACATCTCCAGCAAATGTTAGAATGTAGGGGTTGTCAACTATACTGAAGTGGTCACTTGGACGAAACATAATGTAATAAAACATCTCCAAGGAGGACAGACTGCCTTCCTGAGTGTTGATCCTCCGGAGATCGCTTCATTAATTCAGTCCGAGGAGTTTTTTCTTGGCCTCTCTGTCGTCTCTGCCTTGCTCACCAGGGACCTGGACGCGTAGATCTTCTAAAGCTGCTTTGTGACAAACTTGTGTTGTGAAAAGCTCTGTATAAATTTCTAGAGTTGCTCCGGCTCTTACACCGGCCCGGCACCGCGATCCGAGAGGCCTTGGGCGCAGACCCGAGCAGGTTGATCGGGCGCGACAAGGGTCGAGTGATTCGTTTTGTTTTCATTTGCTGGTGTGAGTGTCGCTGCAGGTGTGAGAGAGCTCCACGTCCGGCAGACAACAGCCCTGTGGTCAACGACAGACCATCCATGAAGAAACAGAGTGCGGCACCAAGCCAGCTGTCATCTTGAAGCGTATGTCTAGGTGTTTCTAACAAGTAATGAAATAGACGAAGCTGGTGAGCGTATTGATTTGTGTATAGATTTATTAGACAGGGACGATGGGCCAGCCATCAGAGCATGAATGTAACTACACCATTATATGCAGCACAGTGAATTCTGGCCAGGTAATCAGACAGCTCCAAGGAACATTTGTAGCATTTTTCCAGGCTGGTCCCTGTGTAGTTCTGGGTGGCGGTCTGTGGGTCGGAACCGCTCGGTTTTGGTCCGGTACTGGAAGAGAGGCCGCACAGCTCTTTTGACAGGCTTCCCTGTATGTATCGGGGCTGTTCAGTACGTTGCTTGTTAATCATTATTGCAGCGTTCACCCCTGTTATCTCGATATGCTGTTTTTGCCAGTAGAGTTCTAATACATATGTCGGCCAAGGTCAGAATGAAATAACGAGGAGGTGGTGTGGAACTTTTAACAGATAAAAGCATACATGGAAAAAAAAAAACCTACATGCCCCCCTTCCTTCATCAGAAAGATCTTCCTCTGAACGTGGGGCTGCTCTGGCTTAATGGCCCTGCCAGGAAAAGCTGTAGAAGGTATCCCTGGTTTCTCTAGAGCAGCAACACCAGCCCTGGAATTCCCACATGCCAAAATGGCAACTGTACTGTCAGCTAGCAGACACTGTCCTCATTCCTGTTCTGGCTACACCTACACACTGTCACCTTTAACAGCATACATGGCAAGTATTAATGCTGTAAAATGACATATTCTTTATATATCCTTATCTGTGCTATTAGTCTGCATTAAAATAAGACATTTGGCATTGCTATACTGAGTCTCACACTTCCAGTACATAACTACTTAGGGTTTAGCCTATAAACACAACTTGCGTTGGTTAGATTTGCTTAAAACTGTGTACCTCTCCTGTAATAAAAAGAAACTATTATGCAAACTACGTGTTATCATTCTTATTCTGTTTCTCTCTCCCTCTCTCTGTCTGTCTCTCTCGCTTCTAGCTTCCATGACAACATCCACGGCAAAGAGGTGACCGGAAGGATTTCCCTTAACCATTTAGGTGTTGAACCCTTGGCATATGTTTTTTACATGGAGGATACTTTTCGGTTCAATCATACCGCTCGAACACCGAAATGCATTGCCCTCAGAAATCGGAGAGAACGAGAATTCGCGCTTCTTCACTGTAATAAAAAGAAAATGACAGACTGGTTATTAAAAAATGGCCAAAATGTGAAGTGGCCTTAATTCGTGTAAATCACCTCGTCAGAGGGAAGAATGTAGAGCCGTAATGTTTCCGTCACGCGTGACTTTGTTTTCCAGGAAAGCAGCCGTGTGGTAAACAAGCATGGAACAAAGTAACATTTTTCCAACTACAGGCGTGGGAGCCTTTTGCAGTGTCCTTATTGGCTCTAAGTACAGGCTAAAAGTTCCGCTTTTAAACTGACCTGAGACCAGTTTTACCGATTACACTTATAATGGCTTGGCCAGGAAGAAGTGGTCATTGGATACGATGCGTTATTGGGGAAATCACAAAGCCTTGCGCGTGACGAGCAGAGGGAGGAGGCGGGACCGAATAGCTGCTGAAAGGCCAGCGATTGGTTGCAAAACCACATATAAAATGCCGGCACAACCTAATCCACGAGTGTGGAATTTCAGTAAGTGAAGGACAGTGGCAGGGGAGTAACGGAAAGGAAAGGAAACTGAAGCCATTCTGATATTTGTTCCTCTACGGTGCCTTTACGGACGTCTCTTAAAAAAACAGAACCAAACGATCAATGAAGGAGCGAAGGACATGCCAGAACCCGTCCCTTCAGTCTGGAATGGATTCGAGCCAGAGTGTTAAATGTAAGATTGTGGTCGTGGGGGACAGCCAGTGTGGGAAGACCGCTCTACTCCACGTTTTTGCAAAGGACTGTTTTCCAGAGGTAAACCCACTTTCCTAAGCTATGAGCGTAGTTTATCACATTTTATTAGTTAGGTATGGCTAGCATGACTGGTCATTTACTGAATGCAAAAACAGTATAGTATTGACTAAATTGTGTATTTTTCTGTAGAATTACGTCCCCACCGTATTTGAGAATTACACAGCAAGTTTCGAGATTGACACCCAAAGAATTGAACTCAGTCTGTGGGATACGTCAGGTAAGAATAAATCATTCCTTTTAGTTCATGTCGTATTGTGACATTTTACTATACATCATATATGCTTTCGATATCATAATTTTCTTACAATATGCAGTCATACCTTTTTCCCTGACGTTTGCCGATGTCATTCTAGCGAAGTTGGAGAAGACTGCTTCAAATTAAAGGGTTAATATAATGTCTCTTTGGTAGTAAGGAGTATGGAGTAGTGAGGATTTGATGGGTGTGTAAATCCTACCCGGATGACCCTGGCATGCCCCGGCGTGCTCGGTGTGTGTGAACTGCCGCGGTAATGTCGCTATTGGGTCAATTAGTTCCGACTTTACATCATCGTAAACGTCGTGACGTTTGTTTTAGCAAGCTACTTGGACTTACCTGCTCATCGTTCTCATCCCACTCACGACACAGCTAATATTTAAGACTTTCCTAAATGTAATGGGCAGCCGGCCAGAGCGGACAACAGTAGGAAAAACAGTTGTTCCTAGTCACTTGCGCACACACCCAAAGGGCTAAGAAATTCCCCGCACCCCTCCCTGGAAACGCCGACACACTCATTATCGGATGAGAACGTGACTGCAGTATCACTCCTGAGATAAAGTAGGAATCCGTAAGAATGCAAGTCTGTATGCGTCCGTTGACCAGTGTCCACACTGACAGCCTTTAGTTTTACGAAATGTAAGGAAATGTTCTTACTGCGTTCATAGAGGATAGCCTACTAAGCTTAAGCAATATATACATGTACTTGTGGTAAAAAAAAATTAGGCTGGTCAGAGCTGTACCTGTGTGTTTCCCTGTGTGTGTTTCTGTGTGTGTGTGTTTGCGCGCGCATGTATGAGCGCGTTTGAGAGTGTGTGTACGTTTGTGTGTATGCTAGTGTGGGTGACTTTCCACGCTCACCGAAGCTTTCCCCCGGAGAACTCAAACCTGCAGTCTGCTGCCAATTAACTCCTCAACAAGCCTAACACAACTTTTCTGCCCGTCTTACTGTCTCGCTGATCCCAGATCAGATCCGCCTTTTCTCTTCCAGAAGGGAAAACTACGTCTATTTATCGGGCAGTTGTTGTTGGGAGTCATACCTGCAGCTGACCAGCCTGGGTCATTAAACCTCAAAAAGGCTTGCGAATGCCTCCGACTGACGCGGAGTCCTGCGCTGACCTGGGTTTCCCGAACGCGGATGTGATAGATTTAGCGGTTGCGAATGGCTTGCTTACGATTTCACAACGGACGCGATTAAAATTCCCAGGTGTTTATTGTGAGATGGATGGATAATTGGCGGGTTCCGCGCAGTCTAGTGTGTTCAGGCGCGTCGCGTGGCGTCGCGTCGCGGCTTCCCTGAGCGCGCAAGCTGCTGATTATCGTGGCGCGGTTGCATTTTTGATTCGGCTGAGACAACTTGTGTGTGTGTGTGTGTGTGTGTGTGTGTGTGTACGTGTGTGGATTTGTTTACGATTTCTACGCTAAAAAGTGTTTATGATAATGTAGGAAAGCCAGAGGGAAAAAAGGGCCGTTTCAGGATCAAGAAAATTGTCCTGACAAAACAGTGATTTTAAATAAAAGCTGCATTTTTAGAAAGGACACAAACTTTTGGTTAGTATATAGCTGTTCACAAAGATAATAACAAATTAATAACATTTATACTAACGCTTGGAGAGCTAGAGAACAGATATTTTACTGTATTTTAATATTATTTTAATATGGAAATGAAAGGAAAAGAGGTTAGTATCAGTTTTATCACCAGACAGTGGCTCCTTGTTACTGTGCTGGTGAGGGAGTTCTTACTGTGCCTTAATCACAGTAAAGTGTATTGTTAATCAATGCCTTTCTATGGTGATTAGGAATCATTTGCCTCCACAGCGTTTTTCATTGTTAAGCTCGTCCTAGATCAGTATAAAGAGCCATCCATTAATGGTAATTGTGAATTACTGCTGGGTGCTTTTGACTTAAGTCTTAAGATGTGTCTAGATTGGTACCACGGGCTCCATTTCCTATTGGTCTGCTTTTTCCTGCCGGACCATTAGTCCATGTCTCTCTCTCTCTCTCTCTCTCTCTCTCTCTCTCTCTCTCTCTCTCTCTCTCTCTCGTGGTGTACAGTAAGACAGTAGACAGTCACTCATGTTTGAATGGCTGGGTGCTTGTTCTCAGTCCTCTTGGTTGTCTTCTTCTCTTTGTGTTGTGAAGAGACACAGCTGCACCCCCACCAGCCCCACCACAATCCTTCACCTCACCCACCAGTCAGGCAACCAATCACAACCACTTTCCACCAATCAGGCAACCAATCGCAACTATTTCCACCACTCGGGCAGCCAATGGCAACCCTTTACACTACTCAGCTGGCCAGTGACCCTTGCCACCAGTCTATTGACTGGTCTGATTTCAGATCAGTTTTAATCCCTCAGTGCTGTTTTTCCTTTCTGATGGTTGTTCATTTGCCTATTTGCGGTGCAGCTTAATTTCAGATTTAGGTTTTCCGCAAACAAACTTTTTTTTGGAAACCAACCCAGTTCAAATTCTTATTTGTTTTATGTAAATATTGACTTTATTTCTCTGCAGCTCTTAAAGTCCAAATATATCTCCTGTGTGTCTGTGTGTGTGTGTGTGTGTGTGTGTGTGATTGTTTTATGACACATCAGAGGCAGTGCCTCAAGATAAGCCTCTAGCCTGTATGGGTTTGTGTGTGTGTGTGTGTGTGTGTGTGTGTGTGTGTGTGTGAGTGTGACAGAAGCTATTATACACAGGTTCTATCAGTTAGTCTCTCTTGACTTTAGACCCCCATCATCCTTTTTTCTAAAACCCTTACTGATAACCCACATGAGTCCCATGACCCCCTACTGTCAGAAAGGCCAGAGGGTTTCCTTCTAGGCTTTTAAGACCCAATATCTACCAGTCAGCACTAATCAATCCTCTCTCCCTCCCAACACACACACACACACACACACACACACACACACACTGCTGGCCCTCATGCTGGGTGCCTTTTGTCTCTGTGTTAGTTGTGAGACAGATAAGAAGCTGGAACACACAGTATGGTCCTCATTAAGTCTCTGCCTGTTAAACTCAGCCTGTTAAACTTTGCTGCCTTTACTGTGGTTTACTGTGTTGTTCTATCGCCTGCCGGGCTGTTCCGAGCATCTCTGGCTGACAGACGTTCTTCTCTCGCCTGCCGGGCTGTTCCGAGCATCTCTGGCTGACAGACGTTCTTCTCTCGCCTGCCGGGCTGTTCCGAGCATCTCTGGCTGACAGACGTTCTTCTCTCGCCTGCTGGGCTGTTCCTTCTCTCGCCTGCTGGGCTGCTGGCAGCTCCCTCTGGTGAGCGGCTTGGAGCTGAAGGCTTTCTTCGTGATTGCCGCTTTGGTTGTGGAGAATGCTCGGCTGATAGTGGAGAGGGACGGGACTTCCAGCGTGTCAGAACAGAAATCGGCTTCTGTAGCTTAAGGGAAGATTCTAGAGGATGGCTCAGAATCTACTGAGAAGGTTATACAGTAGAGTGATTTTGGGGAGATCTTTATGGCTAATGAAGGCTAATTCCTTCATTTTGGTCAGAGTTTCTATTTCAGTATGTAGTGTCTTCTCTGTGAAGGAGTTTCTTTGTTAGGTCTCTTGTTCGGCCGCAAAGTTTTGACCTGTGGTCAGTTTATGGTGTATAAGGCTTTAAATTAGCCCATTATTAACTAAAATGATCCTACTGTGCGACTGGTCTGTGGTCAGTTACTGGTGTATAAGGCTTTAAATTAGTCCATTTTTAACTAAAATGATCCTACCGTGCGACTTGTCGGTGGTCAGTTTATGGTGTATAAGGCTTTAAATTGGCCCATTATTAACTAAAATGATCCTACTGCGCGACTGGTCTGTGGTCAGTTACTGGTGTATAAGGCTTTAAATTAGTCCATTTTTAACTAAAATGATCCTACCGTGC
>JAOXYF010000020.1:3733318-3749012 GCA_028565775.1 Sternarchorhynchus goeldii | reverse complement strand
CTCACACACTGGAGGGGAGAGTATTTTATTAAAGCCTATGACAGAGCAGGAGAAACTGCCTTCATCACTGCTGGATAAATCAAGGGCTTTGCTGTCATGTGTGTATTTTTTTAAATAATTTCCCTTCTTGTACCAGTAGTATCTCTGCTGCGTAGAGGTCAGAGTGCAGGAAGTGCTACAAATGAGAGACTTTTGTTTTTGCAATCTGGAGTCAGGGGTCACTTTCACCTGCAGGTCTGAAAACAGATTAAGTTTCACAGTTTTAGCCACATAATAAATGAGATTAAAATAAATGAACAGTTGGTGCAGAGTGGTGGCTGTAGTACCTGAAACTGTTAGATTGACTGCAGTTGTGCTGTGATACTTCTCTCCTGTTCCTGTAAAGAGCATGAGGTGATATTCTCCAGAGTCTCTCTCTCTCAGGTCTCTTATTGTAAGAGTTGAGCTGGAAGTCGTGGTTTCAGTGTAACTCACACGTCCTGCATAGTCTGAGTCTAACACTAAATCCTCTGGGTTTTCCTCATTCCTCCATTTTGCTTTTTGTTTGGGGCTGAACCAGAAGACTGATGTGGTATTGATATTTGAGTAAGAGCACATCAGCTCCACCGTTGACTCCCTCAGAGCACAGATAGTCTGATGACGGCACGTCATGCTGAAAGAGTCACCCAGAGAATCTGAAATCCCCAAAACAGAAATATCTGACAACCTGTCTAGATATACATATGACATTGAATTCTACAAGCAAAAAACCTACTCATGTTTGTGTTGTTACCCCTTCATGGGCTTCCAAAGCTCTTCATGTTGTTGAAAATAAACTGTTTCTCAGAAATAATTCTCTTTCTGCTCACTGGTGTGACCAAACCTACCTGCATCACTGAAGGTTCCCCTTCTGAACAGTTCAGTGAGATTAATGATGCTGCACATCGTCGTTCTTCATCTCTCATAATGTTCATGGTGTTGGTGATGCACATGCTGCATGAGTCACTACAACTGATCTGAATATCTGCCATTCAGATGAGTTTAATGCTTTTTTATGGTACTTTAATGGGACCAGTGTAGTGTCACATTAACAGATTTGGTGAGTGATGAGACAGTCAACGGATGTTTTGCCTGCATCTCCACCCCATTAATGTCACTGTGTTTAGTGTTGCCTTAATATGTCTTAATAAAGTCTGTTTACATGTGCCAAAGCTTTTAATCTGAGCATCTGTGTGAAATGCATTGGTGTAATGGTGTAAGTGGTGGTAGTGCACTACTGAGCAAAGGCAGAGAGTGATCCTACCTGAAATAAACAGCAGGATGATCAGGGATAGAAATCCACATTTAAAGCCCAGATTTCTGACTGACCTGACAGCATAAAAAAAAAAAAAAAAAAAAAAAAAAACCTTCAACCATAAGTAAGTAAAATTGTAATGGCGGCAAGGAGGGAGCGGAAGGCGAGGCTGTAGGAAACAACGTTTAATATGGACTACAGACATACAACAAAAGGTGCAGAGCAGGCAACTCAAAAGACAGCCAACAGCCAACTAACAAACATAAATAGGCTGGAACACAAGGCATAAGAACAAGGCTGGGAACCACGGAAGTTTGCAGGCTTGGTAGTCCTTGGGTAAGCGAATGTGCAGCAAAGGGTTGGCGAGACCTGTGGGCTTATAAGCGGAGGTATGATTAGATGGAATGGAAATCAGCTGTAGCTGGTAAACCAGTGATCGGGAACGAGGCAATGGACAAATGGGAATGGAAGTGGGCGTGGCGCTTGGCCTGCTTGCCCGACGCGATGCAAAAATTTATTTATACAGCACTTTTCACAGACACAAGCCAGACAATGCTTTCCAAAAACATAAAATATTACAACACAACACACTACAAAAAGATGACATTTCACTTCACTAAATGAGGAGAAACGAGTATTACAATAATCTATACTAGAAAATCTATACGATCTATAATCTATACGAGAAAAGATAAACACATGTTTAAGCATCTCCAGGCTCTGCATTTGAAACTACAGACCTCAATTTACTAATAACTTTTAAGTGAAAAAAACAAGATCTTGTCACTTTTTAACGTGTATCAAACATTACAGTTTGAAAAAATATAACACCCAGATTACGCAGGCTTGAGTGGATAGCAGGAGAACGAAGCTCAAGATTTTCTTTAATCGTCGGGGTAACCTTTTCAAGAGCAACAATCAAGACTTCAGTCTTATCAGCATTTAGCTGTAAAGAGTTATTTGATGTCCATTCTCATATAGCCTTAAAACAGTCTATGGGCTTATATAAACTATGCACCTCACTAGGTTTAAATGAAAAATATATCTGGATATCATCAGTAAATGCATGATAAATATTAAAATATTAAAACAACAATGGCCCCAGCACCAAACTTTGTGGAACCCCACAAGTCAACAGAAGTCACAGTAAAGCTTCTCTGAGTGAGAGAAGATCTAGTGCTGTGCCGGATATGGCGTAACCTATTTACCATAATTTGATGGTCTACTGGATCAAATGCAGATAAGGTCAAGTAGTACCAACACTGAACATTTCCCTGCATCAGCCGGCATTAACAAATCATTATGGAATGTCAGAAGAGCGGTCTTTGTTGAGTGCCGTTTATGAACCCAAATTGGAAATTATCATGGATGTTGTAACTCTCCATAGCAGCTGTGAGTTGACTGGCTACTATCTTCTCTAAAATTCTGGCCAAAATAGGAAGTTTTGATGTAGGCCTGTAATTCTTAAACACACATGGGTCTAAATTGGGTTTCGTCATTGTAAGATGAACAGCAGCATGTTTAAGACGGAGCACAAGCCATAGATAGTGAAGAATTAATCGCTAATACTGCAGAGCTAATACTTGGTAGAACGTTTAAAAATAAAAACGATGGTAACAAATCGAGAGTGCTAGTGTAACGTGGCTGTGGAGGAGGAAGGAGCAGGAGGTGAGGGTGGCAGAGGCACATCTTTATTATCCAACACTTACGCAAAAAGTGCAGTCAAGCGCCAACGCAATAAGCGACAGCTGAAAACGAAGTCTTGACAAGCAGCGCTGTGAAAGCGAAAAAGTCCAGCAGCGCTGCAGGCTTCTTAATATTGAATGCGCAGCACTGGTGGACGGAACCTGTGAGTTTTTATAGAGAATGAAAAAGTTGACACCCAATGAGGAACAGGTGCACTGAATTTAGTAACTGGGTGATTGCAAGCAGGGGAGGAGTTTAGTGTGTGAGTGTCTGTGAGTGAGTGTCACTCGAGCTGTGGGGCAGGCCTCCCGTGACAGCTAGTGGATGGCTTTTGTCACATACAACATATTTTCTAATCTGATATAATCTAATCTAATCTAATGGGGAAACTAATATTAGCCATAACCTTATCAACAAAGAATAAAAGAAACCTATTATGAACCGTTTCTGCAATTTTAATGTACAATTAAAATTTAATGAATATTCAGAACTATATATATACACTTAAAGGAAAGTGTAGAACTGGGATATTACTCTGATGCAACTTTGTGTTTTGTAACATAACTGATATATATACACTCAGTACCAAGTGGTACTAACTTAGTACCAAGTGGTACCAAGTGGTACTAAGTGGTACATATCAAAACTGATATGTATACACTTAAAGGAGAGTGTAGAACTGGGATATTACTCTGATGCAACTTTGTGTTTTGTAACATTGTGTGTAACATTTTGTGTTTTGTAACACTGTAACATTTTGTAACTTTGTGTTTGGTACCAAGTGGAACCTACATTAGATCACTTAGCTCACATTCTCTACTGAAATCTAAGCCAGTTTGTAACAAACACTTTCCCGACATGATGTAAAGAACATGAAAGTCACATCAACCCGGTGTGTATGAACTAGCTAGGGAATCCCCAGAGAGAGGCATCTTACCTGTCATGTGTACTTTGTCTGGATATTAGCCTCAAAGAGAGGCCAATATTGGAGATGTCTCTCAGGCTCTTAAGGAGTATTTCCAGACCACTTTCATCCACTTGGACTCTGACATCTGTGATGTTGTTTTATGACAATATTTTATGAGCCTCAGAGGAGTGACTTCATCCAGGCACTCCTGGAAGAATCTGTATCTGTCCCTAACCATGTGACCACACCTTACCCTAATACAACTCATCTAAGGAGGTTTCAGACTTGCAAAAACATTAACACTATGCATGCTTTTATTATACACTTCAAATGAAAAGTTTTAATAATTAATTCACTTAAAATATATTCATTTATTAGCTACTTCTTTAGTTTACTTTCAGTTTTAATTGTTTTATTGCACTTTAGTGTTTCTTGGCCCAAACTTTGTACACCATATTTGTTTTCACATATTTGTAAGTATTTCCTAGTGTATGATAAAAGACTAACATATAATATCTCACAAAAGTGAGTACACCCCACACATTTTGTAAATATTATATCTTTTCATGAGACAACACTGAAGATATTGAACACTGAGTACACTTTAATACTATGTAAAGTAGTCAGGGTACTCAGCTTTGTATAATAGTGTAAATATAATAGTGTAAATTAAATTAAATATTAATTTAAAGAGCGAAATTAAACTAAAGAGAGAAAGTCAATAGCAGGTGCAGTAGAAAAGGGGGGAAATGGTCTGCAGAAAAAAGCTGAGTGTTAATTTTGAAGTTATATACAGCCTGCAGTGTTTCATGAGTGTGTCAGAAAGGATTTGAACAGTCGTGTTATAACAGAGATGAATGTACTTACATTCTGTTGCAGATGCTTCTTACCCTTTTCTTTCTCTGTGGATGTGAGTGGGGCAGAGTATGTGGATGGTTGTGTTAATGTCTAGAAGATTTCTACAATAGTTTGTGTAGCAATTCTAGTTTCCTTCCCTATTCTTTGTTTGGTAATAAGAACGAAATGTAATAGAATTTCAGTTAGCTAGTTAATTTGCATATCTAATAATGAAACTGATTTCTAATCTTATGCTCAAACTACAGGACTCATAATGTATAAAAGATTCAGAGCATTACACCTAAAGCAGAATAAATCAAAACAAGGATATGAGGTGAGTAAAAGTCATGGAAGGAACTTTAGCCATTTAAAAGACCAGAGGAGGACGGGTTCCCCTTCTCAAGGGTTTGTCCTCTTCCTGTCAGAAAAGAGGAAGAACCCTCTTCTTCTTTTCCTTGCCAATGTTGCCTCGACTTGCACAGTAGAGGCCTGGGCCCAGATTCTCTGTACAAATGATGTCTGTAAAGTTGCTTTGTGTAAAATATACAAATACATTTTAAGTGATTCACCCAGGGAACCATTCATGTTAATAGCAATAGTAACCTATTTTTATTCATAAGCACCTTTAATATATTTAAGGTTGCAAAATCTGATATAATATTAAATTAAGATAATCTGATATAATATTAAATTCTAATATTATATAATCCGATATATATAATCTGATATAATATTAAATTAAGATAATCTGATATAATATTAAATTCTAATATTATATGATATAATATTAAATTCTAATATTATATAATCCGATATATATATATATATATATATATAATCTGATATAATATTAAATTCTAACATTATATAATCTTACTTAATTTAATAAATTAAGTAAGATTATATAATATTAGAAACATAAGTATGAAAGAAACAATAAAGGATGCAAAGTAAAACAAAACACAGTAATAATAATAATAGATCCACAAAAAAGAATAATTGTGAATAAAAAATATGGACTCACTAATCTGTGGTATGACATAGGGATGGCAGTTTAAAAGAAGGGGAAAACATACTGGACTGCTACTCTAAAAAAACATCACCCATGAGTGGAGCCTGGAGGAAGAATAGAGTACAATAGAAGTTAGAAGAGCAGAATATGTGAAAGAGAATTACCGTTGAAGGAGAGGAGGAGCCAGAGCAAGTAAGGCCTTAACAAACAGCACCAATACTTTATATTGGGTAAGAGACTGAACAGATAGCTAGCGTGGGAGTTCTATGTTTCCATGATCTGGTGTGAAGACAAATCCCCACAGTGGAATTAAGACCTGCTGGGAAGATCCCAGTCCTCAGTCTCCAGTGTTCTGAGGTTGTGTCCAGATAGGGATTTCCTTGATTTGCTTTTCTTTAGATTCCTTACACTTCTAGTTTCATCCAGTCTGAACACTCTCCTTCATGGCTGACTTAATAGTCGGCCAGAGGCCAGCACTGACGAGGGCCAGCTGTAGCCAACAGAACATTTCAACGCCCCGATGCCATCCGACGTCCCCGGTTTGGGTCAGTGTATTGTTAGTATCGTACAAAAAAGCAGAGAACTTCAGAAAAATCAGGTACTCAATGCTGGTCAGGAAGAAATTGTAGAAATTAATTTCCATCACAGTAGGAACAAAATAAAGGGGTTGTGTCATGTCGCGCCAGGCACACAGACCTAGCCCCACACCCACCTCCACTTCGCTCCGTTCATTGCCACGGTCCCAATCACCGGTTTCCAACTTGCAGCTGACGGCAATTAACAATAATCATCTCACCGCTGCATATAAGCCCACAGGTCTCACCGACCCAGTGCTGCACATTGACTTGCCTGAGGATTACCAAGCCTGCGGACTACCTTGAAGCCCAACCTTCGTTTAAGCCTTGTTGCAAGTTTGCTTTATGTTTTATGCTAGAATTTGGCTTAACCAAACTCTAGCTAGCTAGCCAACTAAAGCTTGTTGCTGTTTCTTTGACTGCTCTGTGGTTTTCTGTTTGTCTGCCGTAAACATTAAACACAATGTTCCCTGCATTCCACTCCCTCTTCGACGCCATCACAGGTTGCCTCAAGAACACCTGAAGAATGTTCTGCTTTCTCCTTTTATCCATATTCTTATTCATAGTCTGCTTTGTCAGAGGTTTACCATACAGCTACTGTCACTTAGGGGGTTGGCCTACTAAACATACACAGCAGATATCAGATACTTTTGTAGGGAACTGGTGTTAGCATACATTTAACTATACAGGACACTTAAAACCAACAGAAAGTGGAGTTAAGCAATTAATAGATTTAATGATTAAGCAACAAACAATTGACACAACTATTCTAAACCGAAATGATGGAGATTACATAGCACAGTTATACACACTGGTGCAGGGTACCTTAAGATGAAAGAGGGCAAGAGAGAGAAAGAGTCTACACCAAACTCTTCATACCCTCCAGCACATCAAAGAAGCCTGTTCTTAAGACCTTGTGGCCCAGCACACGGAAAACTTCCCTTAAGTCAGATCAGACCCTGAGGCTGCTAGTGATGTATGATTACTTCTGAGGAGCTGTCTGTCTCCCTCTTGTAACCAATCGCAGTATTGCAGGTGGTCCAACTTTTACAGATTGTTTTAACTGTAATATAATAATTTTATATCAAATGGCGCAAGAATTATATAACACACTTTTTACTCACATTCCATAATAAAACCTTGGTTTTTAAAGTTTTTTAAAAATCTAATTTAGAAGCAACAACGTCAGATTGTGTTAGCGATGTGAATATCTGGACCTTCCATTTGCTAGTATAAACAAAGTTGAAGTGAATGAAATAACTTCTCCATTAATTACTCACAGACTGTCACAAGGTTTAACGATCCCCCTCACCAGCTTCCCGTGTATGAAGTTTCCCACGTCTCGTTTCTAAAATTCCATTCCACCTGTGTCCCATCCTCATTTTCATGTGTTTTTAAACCTACCATTCTATCTCTCTCTGTCTATGTGGGTATTTTTATTTGTGGTGTTTATTTTTGTTTGCAATTTTTGTGATGTATTTGAATGTGTGTGTTTTTGTATGTAATGTATTCTTCGAGTTCGACTCTTTTGTGTGTGTGTGTGTCTGTGTGTGTGTTTCAGATTCAACAGAATGGTGGCTGTTACATCTACGCTTCTGATAATCTGCTTGTTCATCTTCCTGATATGGAAGAAAGAAAATTAGATGTTTCCTCATGAGAAACACATCAGGCTAAGCTATCCCACAAGAAGAGCAGTGACGACAGCTATTCCACATGAAGAGCAGTGAAAACCGATAAATGTGTTTGAAAGTTAGGACAGACTAAACCACTCCAAATGCACACTGATTAACTTATTGGAAATATGAAGTGGGCAAACATGTCCAATAACTCTGATTCAAATTAATTTAGTCTCATTGTTCTGTTTAATTCAATTGGCTAGTTAGAGCAAAAAACACAAACTGTACTGTGCTACTGTATACCAGTCAATTTTAATTCTAATAATAAATACCAAGCTTGTTTACTTTGATGCAATGCTACAGACCACTAGGGGCAGCCGAACCAGAAACTTTGTATTACCCCATTGGTGTCTGTTTTGACTATTCTGTCTAATACATTGGTTTACTGCTGTATAAGCGCCTCAAAGGCGAAACAGAACCTTTGTGTGAGCCCATGGCGTCCCTCCAGTATAACACTATTTTAATATAGTGGTGCACTGGTGAGTAGAGGACTTGTATCCTTGAAGTCCAGTGTTAAACACACACGTATAATAAATAAAACACCGATGTCATAGAACACCACGGTTACGTCATATTTTGCCCGTGGATGGCTGTTTGTGTCCTTTTAACCAAGCACATTTAAAGTAAATTTAACATGATAAACATGAAATATGCTTTATCTATGCATTTTCTTCATATTCATGAATAACTGCATTAAAAGGGGTGAGTTTGTTTCTGTGACGCAGAGCGAGGGGGAGACGGATACAAACGCTGAGAAGCGCGAGATTTATTGAGGACAAATACATATTCGTTGTCGTCAGAGCAGTACGAAGTCATGGACCAGAAAAGCAATCATAGTACTCCTTAACAGAGGAGTATTCTTACAAGGAGGAATAACCGAGACGAACATGACACATGATGCTAACAAATACAAGAGTATACATACATACATACGTACGTACCAGTGCACCCTGACACGATAACGACGCTTTTATGTAAACACTAATCAGGGAATTAAGACTACCACTATTCCACACTATTTTATTAGAATAACTCAGTTTATAAATTCTCACTCTGAATTAAAAGAACGGCCAACATAAAAAACGGACAGTGTTTCAGCACAACAATCTCATACATGTGTAACGGACGTGATTGTAGACTGTATGTTGTTAAGGTCGTCCAACTGCACATCCGTACTGCGGTCACGCCATCTGCACTTCGCAAAAGCTCGGTCGCGCTATCTACACTGAAAGCTCACTTACGCGCATACATGCGGTATTACGGTAGCGCTTTGGGAAACAACGCAGAGAAATTGAAATGCTATAAACTGATGTTCTGTACTTATCTAAATATCCTCATATTTTGTTTTTCACTTATTTTTCTAAGTGTGGGAATTTTAAGTCATATGATACCAAACTCAAATAAGAAGTTGGCAAAATAATGTTAAATAGCGATTTGGTTGCTTATGTTCTGTATTTGGAGCTCTATAAAATACACAAATCAAATTGTTATTAAACCAGTCCACTATATTCTTGAAGGACACTTTCTAATGTATCATTCCTGTGATTTGCAAGTGTTTTTACTGTAACATTTTGGAATAACACGATGGCAAGTGTATCGTTTGTATGACTTTCAAATGTTTTTACTGTAGCATTTTGAAATAACAGGAAGGCAAAATCCTGTTAAATGGCGATTTGGTTTCTTTTAAAGCCATGATCTTTCAGTGGAGATTCACATTTTTTGTGATGTCTTGATGAACACTGATCAGTCTGGAAACATCTTCTAAAGATATTTTCAATTTTCTGCACTGTTGAATGAAAAATACATTGTTTATCTTATGGCAAAATATTATTTTTTTTTGCAGTCACAAAAAATAATAATTTATATAATTATGTGGATATATATTAATCACATGACATACCTTTCCAAATATTTTGAATGTAAGTGTTCTAAGGGGAATAACAAAGTCATTTTCAGCATTAAAATCATAGTAAGCTCACATTGTTGTAAATTCATGTATATCTGCAGAGTACATAAGCGTAATTACTGAATAAAAATCTTTATAGCGAGACAAAGACATGCTGAATTGTTCAGCAACTTAACTTTTTTTAGAATTCTAAAATTTACACCATTACAAATTTAAATACTTAAATGTATTCAACTGTAAATATTTAAAAGGCATAACTCACCTTTCCTTCCTTTTTGGATCCATAATACTTGTTTTGAAGTGTTCTCAATGTTTTGGACACTGTCTCTGTATGCTTATTATATTAAAATGGAGCAAACTAATTTTGACAAGACAACATGATGCTTCAAATCAATGCAAAAATGGTTTAACCTTTGGTGACCCTGAATAGCTTACACATGGACCAAACCAAACATTAATGTAACATACTGCAATTTGAGATGAATGTTATTTGTCTTTAGTCTATTAGTAACTGAATGTAATGCATCAAATGTAAGGAAAATCTACAAAGGAAATAAAAAGTACTATATGCATATATATATATATATTTATAAACATATTAAGAGCTACTTACCATTAAATATAAAAGTAAAGTTTGGAAGTTCCCCCCCTCCCCAAAAGAAGTTGGGTCTACCATCTCCTTGAACACTCAAAGAGGTGTTAACCATGGTTGCCCTAGCAACCTGACCTATATGACCTGACAGGGACACTGCAGGCCTGAAGAAGACTTGGGTTGAGTAAAGCTAAAATGTTAAACTACAAACAAGCTTCTACTGTCCACAAAATACCCACAGACAACACATGCAATATATAAAAGTTTTATTTAGTGAAAAGCATCTGAATCTTTAAATTGTAAGATAGTAGAAAAATATACTAAATCTCCAAAACTAAAGATGTTTTTTTTAACAGTTTGGAAATCACCATTTAACATGATTTTGCCAGCTGCTATTCTAAAATGCTACAGTCAAAACACTTGCAAGTCATACAAAGGATACACTAGGAAGGGTACTTCAAGAATATGGTGGACTGGTTTGATAACAATTTGATTTGTGTATTTTATAGAGCTCCAAAAAGTAAATATAAGCAACCGAAAAATAACTGATAAACAAAATATGAGCATATTTAGATAAGTACAGAACATCAATTTATAGCATTTCAATCTCTCTGCGTCGTTTCCCAAAGCGCTACCGTAATACCGCATGTATGCGCGTAAGTGAGCTTTCAGTGTAGATAGCGCGACCGAGCTTTTGCGAAGTGCAGGTGGCGTGACCGCAGTACATCCGTTAACATACAAACAATCTGCGTTGTGTTCGGTGAGTGCTGCGCTGCTGCTCGGACCATGACCACTGCTGGCTGCTTCCTTTAATATGGCTGGTGTTGTATGAATAAAATTAAATAAAATAATTAAGGCTCTGCAGATAATCTGTAGCTCAGGAGTGAACATACACGCTGCACTCTCTCACATGCAAGCAGGTCATCAGCCCCGTTAGCAGAAACGCACATGGGGGAGACCCCGTGGAACAGAGAAGCACAAATCCCAAATAAAACAGAAAAAGGACCTTTTACAAAGTTCACATTTAAGCTACAACATGTCTGCATGTTCACAACCTTAATTGTAATGTTTATAAATGCATTTAGCTTGTTTTGTGTTAATTTCAAAAAACAGAGACAGGAGTTTTAACTGAAACTGCCAAAACACGTACATACTCTCAGTTGGTATATTGCAGACTGAGAGTACTTCAGCAGAGACGGAGCAAAAAAAAAAAACGTGTCTCTTAAAGAGACAGTACACAATTACCAAAAATTCAAAATGAATGATTCCCCAGCACAAATATGTAACATATATACACATAATACAAAAACAAACATTCCAGCAAATATCACAGTTTGGTAGAATTTTAACAAAAAAACAAAAAAAAATAGATTTTAACCTTGTTACACATGAAATATCTATATGATTATAATATATGGAAAACCAGCAGGACAACCATAAATCCCAAAACAAATGTAAATAAATAAACCTAGACAACCTACATACTTAGACAATCACAAAATAAAACAAAGCTGCAGTTCAATACCAGGCACTGCTACACACTGTATCAGGACTTCACCAATACATACTGCATTCACTGGCATGTACAGTAGTTCACTTCTCCAGCTCAGTTTACTGTAAAGCATTTACTCCAAAACCACTTGAACACCTGCCCTAGGGAATTGGTGGCAGATCAGGTTCTGCTATACATCTCAACCATTGTCCAGCAAAGGGATGATCCTCCTCACTACTAGTACTTCCACTTGAAGTTGACCTCTGTCTTCATCACTAGATGAACTACTTACTCCTCAGAGGAAGGATTTGAAGTTGACCTCCATCATCTCATTCTGCTGGACAAATGACTGGCAGATGCCCAGGTACCACCTTCAGTTAGGAGCGGTTTTACACACCGACAGCACACACACACACACACACACACACACACACACACACACATACATACACCACGAGGGGAGGAGTCAAGGGCGACCACTGTGACAGTTTGAAGCATGTGTATGAAAGCTGCTATATAAACAAACTTGCCTTGCCTCAATGCTTGGTTAAGGATTTTTTATAATTCAAAAACTGCTGTCCCGGTTATTTGTTTTGCTGAGTTGATGAAGCCTAACTGTGAGAGTGTGTAAAAGAGACCAAGGGAGAGATGATTACAAACTCTTTCATTCAGTTCTGGCCCAGTTCCATTCAAAAGGTTTCTGAGAAAGAAACTCACTTAGATTAATGTTTGAGTATGTTTTGTGGACTTGTGTTACAGAAACAGGAAGAGGTTGTACTGTAAAGGTGGGAGGTGTGATGACAGAATGTTCTACTAAATGTACAACACACCTTCCATGTCTTTGCTGTGTGACAATAACCAACATCACAACAACGTCTAAGAGAAGGATGGGTGAGAGGGAGCAGGACTGAGATCACGACCGTTACATTCAGTAACAGAGGAGAGCAGCACAGGACTTCACTGGAGACTTACTCTTTGATCATTTATCATAAACATTTAGATTAAAGACTTACTGAAGCACCAAGTATCAGTTCTGTGTGAACGCTCATGTCACCATGTCTTGGAGAATGGCAGGAAATGTTACGGTAACATCAATCCTCATGTTACTTGCAGGTAAACTTTAATTTTTTTCTTTATTTTCTACTCTGTTTCATGTCCGTTCATGTTACTGCTTTGATTTTCATTTGTGGGAACCTGATCACAGATCAAAAACTTCAAAACATTTTTATTCACTTGATCAGTGTTGGGTATGGCCAAAATGTGTGAAAAGTTCTTTGAACAAATCTCAGATTTTAAGAAATAAAAACAATTTGTGATCCCTAATAATTTCATGTTTCAAAATCCATTTTTCTGCACATTTAAACTGGAGATGTTTGATATTACTGTGTATAAATTGCACAAAGTTCAAAGTTATCACACCTTCACACGTCCTGCAGCAGTACTTCACCACTGTTTGTCACATGCAGTTAAAGAGAAGAGACGTTGATAAGTGTTTAAACTCACATTTAAAATTGTGTAGCAACAGTGCAAGTCTTTGTTTGTTTGTTAACTGCAGGGTCCTGTGTCTTTGTGGTTATAACTGTGGATCCAGCTTTGCATGTTCTTGTGTTTCTTGTTTCTATTAATTCTTCATTCAGTGCAACATTGGCAGCAGGTCTTGTGGGTTTGTGAGGGTTTCTATCATAGCAGTAATTTCTGCTCACAAAATCATATGATGTGTTAGACTGGGTGGTGTGAACAAAGTATCCTCTCCAAAACTGAAATGAAACCTACACCTATACTCATCTCTATTAACATCTCATTGAGTGCATCAATATAATCATCATCATCATCATCATCATCATCATCATAATCACATTCAGATAAGAGGCAGTGATAAGTGTAAACACATCTAAAATTCTGATTGTGTGTGTGTGGGTGTGTGTGTGTTCCAGGAGCTCAGGCCCAGCACAGTGTAACTGTCTCCTCTAAGAGCCTTTGTGTTGTTACTGGGTCTACAGTAACAATCTCCTGCACATACACAGTAACTAGGTCCACAGGGAACAGAGAAAGAATGTGGTATCAGGCCCAGAGATCCAGTAGAGAAACACAAGATCTGAGAAAAGACCCTCTATACTCAGGACGAGTGTCTGTAAGCACAGGGTGGAATGACTGTTCACTGACAATGAAAAATGTCACAGTAAGTGACTCTGGAGTTTATAACTTCAGATTTAGAACATCAAAAACTGGGTGGATATCTACTACATCTGGAGTAACTCTCACTGTTACAGGTAATAACACACATAAAACACACACACACACACACACACACACACACACACACACAGTCACTGTCCTTTTTCAAATGAAGCATACAAGTCTTGCCCTTTACTCTTATCTATATTGTGGTCTGTGTGTGATGTGTGTGTAGACCTGCAGGTGAAGGTGGATCTTAAGACTGTAAGACAGGGAGACGTGAAACTGACCTGTAGCTCCACCTGCAGATTCAGTGAGACCCCTCGGTACTACTGGTACAGGAATGGACAGTATGAGTCATATAGCAATGATGCCTTCACTGTGCTCCACTCCACCAGTGTATCTGATAAGATCAGCTACTCCTGTCAGGTGTTGGGCAGTAGTCACATCTCTCCTGCAGTGTGTAAGTGTTGGATTTGTACTAAATCTCAACCCTAATTTTGAAATTCAACATTATTTAATATTATGCATATTAGGACAGTTCAGTTTATGCCATATATTTGCATATTACATGTGATGTTACATTATTCAATTATTATTAATTATTCAATCAATGTAGCCCTTCCAATCCAGTCTGGTAAGATCTGACAGTAGAGTGTCTAATATTTCTTGCTGAGATAATGCACCTAATTCTCTGTTACTGATATGTAGAGCAGGAAGGTAGTAAAATAGCTTTAACAGAACAGCAACACTGTTAATAGAACCATTTCCAAGAGCTGTATCAAGTCTGGTCTCTTCATTGTACCATCTACTGTCAGAGCAGTCTGGTCTGAACTGATTACAGTGAACATGTCTCACAGTTAGATCTTAGAAAGACTGATACTGAACCTCTGGTGTGTATAATTGTAGTTCTGGTTGTAGGTGCTGTGTTGGTACAGGGTTATCAGGCACAGCTGTGTTGCTGTTCTTACATGTGTCATTGTCACATGTGTCATCTAGTGTCACTGCAATCAGGAAATGACCACTGGTAATGATATAGAAGATAGTTGACATCAACTGTGCATTGCCACAGATGAACTATACATAGTCTCTGACTGTACACGTACCTGAGGCATGTATGTCTAAAATAGTGCTCGATATATACCTAAAAAATACATCTTATGCATGTTTCCTACTCATTAACTGACTTGATTTATAAGTTCAACTTCATCCATTATTTTTTGAATTTTTGTTTCTTGAGTGTGACTCTCTCTGTGTTCCAGGTGTTCTGGGTAAAGAGTGTTGGAGTGTAACTTACACTTCTCAACGTGTGTGTGGTCTGAAAGGCTCATCTGTTGATCTCTCCTGCACTTATACATATCCTGGAGGACACTCAGTGATAATATCATTCTGGTACATTAAAGAGAAGCAGGTTGGTGTTGAGCCTGTGGAACTGAGAGAGGAAGAGGAGTATCGGGGGAGAGTGCAGTATAGACAGAGCTCCCAGAATGACTGTAGGATGACACTCACTCACCTGAGAGAGAGTGATGCTCAAACATACAGGTTCGGATTCCACACTGATCA
>JAOXYF010000020.1:3708114-3730246 GCA_028565775.1 Sternarchorhynchus goeldii | reverse complement strand
GAGAAGGAGCCTAGTTGTTTGGTTTTTAATAGTGATGATTGATATGAACAATGGGCAGAAGAAAATTAGAATATAATTAGATGCCCTTCTGAGTTACTGTACTCAGCCTATGAGACAGAAATCGAAATTTCAGTCTTGCAAATGCTTATTGGAAATGTTTTTTTTGGTTTGGAATTAATTGAAGGATTACACAAGGTTACCTTCCCTGGCACACTACAATTCTTACCTACAAGATTACGTTGTCTTTTTCTTTATATATTATTTCTCTCTTTCTTAAAAAAGAAAAAACAGACACACACACAAACCCTTAATACATATAAGACATACATATAATAATATAAGACAGGACTGTTTGGCCTTCAGTTAACACAGTATACACCCATATGTTTTGGTGGGTCTGTGCCATTGAGAAAACACCTTGGATGGCTCATGGCACAATCCTGACCTGTTTATTCTCTTGGCTTCTACAGTACTTCTCTTGTGTACTTCTTCAGAGCTGTCGGTCTTTGCTTAGCAGTCTCCAAGGACTAAAAGGTTCATGCCTAGCTGGAGTTCTGATAGCTGGGTAACTTCTCTCCACGTTGCTCTGCACATCTGAGGTACAAACAGTCTTTTATTCACTGCCTAAGGTTTAAAGAAAGGAACAACATAAAAATCACTATTACTGACTAGTTTGCAATTTTCTGTGTAGTTGAGCTTGTTAATTATGAAAAATGAACAGTCTACCTATGTAACACTGTCATAAATTACCTGTATATTATTTACTTTGAAATTCCTGCAAAATAGGTTCAGCGCCATCTACTGGTGAGCAGCTCACCAGCTCCTCCTACAGGAGCAAGTTCCTCTCTCAAATAATTTCCAAATATAAAGTGTATTGTGCAGTAGTAGCCATGTCTTGTTGTCATGGCTCATTCATAACCAACTTATAATGAATGCGCATATGGCAGATTACAAGTACAAGCCATCTGAGATGTTATTGGAGGAGGCTAGGAAATCTTGTTCCATGTTGGCTAGCTGACCGCCCAACATCAATTATTTGGTTGCTGAACTCACTGTAGGTGGATCGATAGGTATGTTCTGCTCTCATACTGGAACAGAGTTTAGAACATGACATGATAAAGTCCACAGTATTGTGTGAGTATGAGCTAGTGCTGGAGGTGTATAGGCACCTTATTCACGAGGCAAGATGATTTGAGTTTGCGCTGACACTTTCAAGAAGTTGCAAGCTCAAATTTGAAACTTCAAATTTTTATTCTACAAGTTCTCACGGCAAAAATGCAAGTCCAAATTTATTCCAAAGTTCTCATCTTGAAAAAAAACCTACAATTTTTAGTTTACTAATTTTAAAAATACAAGGACAGATTTTATTTGACATGTTTTCAGATCAGGTCCTACAAGTTCTCAAGTAAATATAGCTGGACCACCAACGAACAAAATCCAGATAAGGAGACCTTTCAAATTTTTATTTAACACTTTATATTCCAACACAAACTGAGCAGGCAGGTTTGAGGGTTTTTGTTTAGATTTATATTTATTGAGATGTTGATTGTCAAATTATAAATAGATATAATAAAACTTTGTTTTACATAAACCTGATTTAAAATATTATCTCTAGAATATCGGACCCGGGGCTGTGACTGTTGAAGGTGCCGCAAAATAAAGCCGCAGAGAATTTGTGCAACGTTCTGTGTTGAAAAAGGAAAATTAAGTAAGTGTTAGCAGTTTTCATTGCATCATACAGGATGAGTTATAGGTAATGGCTAGAAGTTTCCCAATTTCCAAATTTCTCTGGCTATGCGACGCTGGACCCGTTCTCAGTCAACAGGACACAAACGATGGTTCTCTTATTTCATGCTCAGAGGCAAAAACGTGCAACACTGCAGAGGTTTTCACATTACTGTCACTTTAGTGGAAGTTCATATTAAAATACCTTTAAGGTAAACATATGCTTTAGTTTTGTAAGATGACAATTTTGTCATACTGTGTTTTACATACATATAAACACTTATAGATCTTAGTTTATTTTCTTTTTGTAGATATATACAGGGCTTTTGTTGTTAATGTATTTAGAAAATTACAGGTGAATGACTGCAGTGCACTGTAGTAAAAGCACAGGCAAAATTGTAGTGAAGTACACAAGGGTGGGACATTTTGGAAAGATTTAAGTGGAAAGGTCATTTCCAGTGGAAAGGTATTTTAATGCTAATGAACATTAAAGAAAGGGGGAGGGGAAGCATTCAAATAGCTATCAACAAATATTATTTATGTCATGGAGATGCTTTGTAAACATTGTAACTCATACCACTATTTTCCCTCATGGCAATACTGATTGAGAATAAAGCTTATTACTCTTTAAGTCAGTTATTGTTGATGTAATCGATATTTGTAGTGAAAAATGAGCTAAACAGCTGGTATGATCTAACTTAATGCTTTGCCAGCTGAATAACAGCTTGACTTACCATACACAGCACAAAGACGTTTGTATGTCTTCAGGTGCGTTTCCTTATTTTCTAGGGTGACGTTTAAGATTGGGCTTGAAGGTACAACTACACTAATAACAGAATCTAGTTGATCAGGTTGTCAAATACCCAAAACTATCAAAGGCACTTTTGATGTAATCTGTGGGCTCACATCGCCCCGTTACAGTCAGCCAATCAGATGAGAACCAACAAGCTTTTCAGCCAAGCACAGCCAGCAAAATTCAAATATGGACTAAAACATTTTAAATGCTAGAATGAAAGGCAGTGAAAACCAATACTGAAGATTTTAATTACCACTTCAAGTATGCCACATATGCTATTGATTCCTATTAACCATTAAGAAAGGACTTCCTGAACAAAATGTATGTTGCCCTTGTCATAAGAATTTAGAAGCCATTTACACTCACCGTCCACTTTATTCGGTACACCTGTCCAACTGCTCATTAACGCAAATGTCGAATCAGCCAATCACATGGCAGCAACTCAATGCATTTAGGTATGTAGACATGGCCAAGACGATCTGCTGCAGTTCAAACTGAGCATCAGAATGGGGAAGAAAGGTGATTTAAGTGACTTTGAACTTGGCATGGTTGTTGGTGCCAGACGGGTTGGTCTGAGTATTTCAGAAACTGCTGATCTACTGGGATTTTCACATACAACCATCTCTAGGGTTTACAGAGAATGGTCCGAAAAAGAGAAAATATCCAGTGAGCAGCAATTCTGAGGGCACAAGTCCAACCCGGTACTAGCAAGGTGTACCTAATAAAGTGGTCGGTGAGTGTAGGTATATATATATATATATATATATATATATATATATATATGCCATAACTGGCAATGAGTCTTTTACAGTACTGTGGAGGAATTTTGGCCCACTCATTTTTACAGAATTGTTGTAATTCAGACTTTTTATGTACACCTGTGAGATGTTAAAAAATCTGTAGTGTGCGTGTGTGTGTGTACACTTTGAAGCACTTTACTTACACAGCTAATATGAAGGATCTGTCTGAAGGAGTGACTCAGTGACTGAGAGTCATTACAGTAATGACGATCATTACAGTAAATCAGTCAGTTAATGAGTAAATTAAGATCAGCACATGTCATCACAGTGTGAAGGCACACAGAGGGCCCCGCTAGCTCGGATAGTCAGGGATGTCATCGTATATGACATCGGCGTGCTGGAGCTGACAGCGCTGGATGGCGTGGAGGACAGCGGTCAGACGGCGGTCCAGTGCGGAGAGGTGGGACTCGGCCAGCACCGGGGCAATGGCGGCCAGTGGGTCACGTGATAGCGATGCCCGCATGACATCACTCAAGCGGTACTCGGGCAGAGAGAGCAGGCGCAGACGGAGCAGCGTCGAACGGCGGATCCTGGGAGATGGAGAGGGAGGAGGAGAGAGGGAGGTTAAAAAAGGGAGTGAAATGAAGGAGAGAGAGTGGGAGAGAGACGAGGATGTGTGTTTGAGGGACACAGAAGGGGCAGCACACAATAACGAGACGGATGGAGAAAGATGACGTGAAGAACCAAAAAGAGAAACATCAGACAGTGAGAAGGGATCACATGAGAATATTTCCCTGAACATTTCTAACACACAAATAAGCTCCACATAGATCATAGACTGGAGAAGAGTAGAGATGTCAGTGACCACAGCGTGCAAATTAAGGTTGTGATATTCGCACTGTTGGCTTTCAGGAATGAGCAAGTGGTGAACATCCATTAGCCACTTCATTAGAAACATGTGCACTACCAGGACACGTCCTGCTGTCATGAATTAGAACAGACACAGAGTCGAGTTTACCTGCAGCACTGGACCAGAGGCGTTAGAATAGAGGGCTCGTCCTTAGAGTAACGACCAAACCTGTGGCATGCACACACACACACACACAAACACACATCTTTAGACAGATGTCTGCGAGCCCTGAACACGTGTTCTGCAGCTCTGGTCCTACACACTCACGCCCTCCCATTGTCCAGGTGGATGAGGAACGTGTTGTTGCCAAAGATCTCGAACGTCTCGTAGTGGTGCCTGTCCATATTACCTGTTACACCACAGAGTAGAACAAGAAGGAATAGGCCAATCAAAGTCATAGGAAATGTATTGCAAATCTCATTTTATTCATAAAAGGAGGATCTCTCCTTTAACATGATCCAATTTACAGTGGTCTGATGACGAGGTCTTACTCTGTAGGAAGTCCAAAATGGTCATATCTATGAGGTCCACCAATCGGGTGCCTTGGTCATAGGGAGGAGTCTTCTTTACAGAATTGCAGTATGTTGGAGTTGTCTCCCACCTGTAATCATGCCAGCATCCATTCACAATGCTATAAACACCAGCCTTACCAAAAATACACAAAAAACAATTGTTTAAGCATATTATCACCATGTATTGAATAATCATCCAATCACTGCTCTGTAAACAACAGTTATGCTTTATGCTTGTATTCATTTTTTTTTGTAAGCAATAATCAAATACTTTCTTGTAATAACCTAAAAACGTTAAGCCATCATCATCATATAGAATAGAATAATCTATTTAATACTGCAAATATAACTGCCACACTCAAGACACTGCAGAGTATTACATACACCCTTAAGAACAAGGGTGTCAACCTGCTGTCTTGGAGACTGCAAGTCCAGCACATTTTGCACACTCATGATTCAGCTCACACTGCACCAGACTGTAACCAGAGCACAAACTTTTATTCCTCATTCAAAACCTTGCTGCATTATGTCATGCATTTGACAGTGACTGCTATCTTAACTCCAGCTAGTTCATTGCCAGGTCAGGGGAGTCACAAGACTGGACTCTCCACGTGGACTGCAGTTAATCACCCCTATTCCTGTTCCACACACACACACACACAGACACACACACACAGAGTCCACCCACAATGCCAGCTTGCTGCGGCTATACGAGCGCCTCCACGGGTTCCTCCAGGAGCGGCGTGGGCACAGCGACAGGTCGGGCAGCATGGCGGCGAGAGAGCCTTCCAGGGTGCGGGGACGACCACACACGGCGTGCTCAGTGGAGCAGTAGTACGAGCACTGGCCGTAGAAACATGAGTTGCCCACTGAACCACGCAGCAGCAGAACATTTGAAACACACAGGGACCAAAAGAGCTGACACAAGAGCTGGCAAGGTGACAACACCAAAGGAATGGAGTTAGGGACGTGTCTGCCAGCATGTTGTAGACAATGCTCCAAACACATAGTCCACCCACATTCACTATACAATTTACACTAACAGGTGTCTCTAATAAAAGCATGGTAAGTGTATGAGGTCTAAATGTTTTATAAAGTCTTAAGATAAATACCATTCATCTAAATTAATCATTTATTTTGTTTAAATTAATCATTATTTTGTTAAATTGAGAACACCTCTGATATCTGTCTTTGAGGGCTGTTGAGTTCTCTGACTGATTTGGGCATATCATGAATTTAACAAAACAGAAGTTACCTAATTAAATTCTAATCATTGCTAACAAACAAACAAAAAAAACACATAAATGTCTAAAATTTTGAAGTGTTTTGGAGGAGGATAGTCAGCATGCCTGCTCTGATTGGGTAGAACCAACCTGGAGAGGTGAAGAAGGTTCTGGCCAGTTTATGATCTGTAGTGACATCTTTAATCTCCTTAATGACGTCAATCAGCCTACCTACGACTGGAGGCATGCGTCTGAAACCCAAGATCCTTACAGAAAGAAATTGAAAGAGAGATAAAGAGGAAGGGATGCGAAAAGGGGATGAGATGGAAAGAGGAACCGAGTGCATATGATCTTAGATAAGATGGTCTCTTTCGCTCTGACATCCCGCCCCCTCCACTGGGCACCTGTCCAGATGGAAGGCTGCAATCTCGGCGTTGTGCCTCTCAAAGTCTGAGAAGTAGTAGAGGTTCACGTTGGTCTCCTCGTGTCTCTCCTGCCTGCAGTAAAAGAGAACAGGCCTGATGGAACAGTACACTGAAGCTTCTACAGCTCCCAGCACCACTGAAGGACATCATCTGGTTGTGTAGCATCAGCAAAATGTTTCCAGATTTCCCAGCTGGTAATGAATCATAATTCAATCTTGTGAGTATGTGTGAGTACGTGGATGGTCACATGGGTTAAGATGTGGCCCACATGTGGCTCTGAACATTGATTTTAACTCTGTGACACCATACCCCCTTTCTTAGTTCTAATCATAACCCTGCAGATAACTCACTGACATTCATTATATATATACAGAGCAAGTTCAGTAAAACATAAGTCACTAAATGTGGGCTGGCACATCTGAACAGCAGAGGACAGGGTAAAAGGAACAGAGTAAATCAGGAACAGAAGCTAGAGCTTGCTGTTGTAATACTTTTTAACCTGCTGTAGATGATGCTGTGTGGTCATGTGGTAGGCGTTAGACTCACTTCATTGGTTTAAAGAGAGCCTGTCCATAATTGGGGAACGTCATCACCAACTTCAGCTGCGTTCCCCCTGTCTTCTGAACTGGAATGTGTGATGAGGGAAACCAGAAGGGCAACATGTCACCATGGAGACTAAAGCCCTCAAATTGTCAATGGAAAATATGCTTTGGCAACATTAGTTTGGCAAATGTGTTCTAGCATCTTGGTCGATAAAGCATGACTAAGCGAAAATGAACAGAACTGGATTAAATATAACTATCAGTATGTGAGCGCCAGTAAATCTGATCAGTATGTCAGTACGTTTGACCTATGCCCATAAGGAACAGAAAAATCTATTCCTAAAGCCTCATATATATGAAGTTTGTGGAAAAGCTCCCCAGATTGACATGTAAGGTCTTCTCTATGTGTAGAATCCATTTTCTCCCTAATCTGTTCTCTCTCTCAGAGAGCAGGACCTGTGAATTGTGGCTGGAGTAAATGGGGCTGGCAGCTACCTGCACTGACAATGCGATTTGTTGCCATCTGCTGGAGGAGGATGGCCACGTTGGCATCCCTGTTCTGGTAGAGCTGCCAACGAGAGATGCCCAGGTGGAAACGCAGCCAAGGTGGGTGGGTTTCAGTACTGCTGTTCCACTGGATGGGATCATAGCCTTCCTTGCTGTCACTCAACCTGAATGAGCGGGAAAAAGGGAGGTGGGGCAAAGTTTCGTCATGTTTTATGCCCAACATTCACACTCAACGCAGAATTTTATATGCGTGACCAATTCTGAAGCATGCTACCATGACAAGGCATACAGAGTGATGTCACAACTCTGTTCATGTGTGTGTCTCACCACTGCTCGTCGTTGTGTTCCTCACTCCCTTTGGTGCGGACCTTCAGCAGCCAGTCGAGGTCAGGAGAGGGTGGGGTATGCAGGTTGTACAGCGTGTGGGAGAACAGAGCCTCCAGCTTGGTGATGTCCACCTCTCCAGCACGCACTTCCTGCCCTCCGCGTCCCGCGACGGCAGCCATCTTGGTGGGGGCGGGGTGCGTACGGTTGGCTGAGGTGAGGTCGGCGTGCGGCTGGGTGAGGGAGCACAGGGACGACTCGCACATCGTATGATGGGCAGACCAGAGCAGCAGAGCCACCAGCAGGTGCAGGGCCACCGACACACACAGCAAGAAGGCACATGCACTCGATAAACGGCGATGCCTACACACTCTCATACTGACGCAGATACACAGAGTCACATTACTAATCTAATCGGGAGAGAACACAAGGTAGAGTAAAAATGTAGCCTCTGATCTGTTCTCAGAGCTAAAGCTGAACTAATCACACACACACAGACAGAAGAGTGGTCCAGTATGGCAGTTCTTACCTGTCTATGTGACTCCTCTATGCACTCAGCTCTTTAGGAATGGGAGAGAGAGAGAACATTTCGCTACCATGCACTGCTTTATTCATCTGTTTGCTCTCCTTCTATCTCTCTCTCTCTCTCCCTCGTTCTCTCCCTCGTTCTCTCTCTCACCTTCAAACAAAATGGAGCACTGCCAGGTTAGGCTGATCTGAACTGTTGTGTGTTTACTCAGCCCCCTGTCACCCTCTGTGTGTGTGTGTGTGTGTTTGTGTTAAGGGCACATTCACACTAGAAACGTCTCATGCCATCCCTCCCCCTTACTCATCTAACGCAGTCAGCTTGCCCACAGAGAGTAACCATTCCATAAGCCTACAGAGAGACCAGCAGTCCTATAAGCCTACAGAGAGACCAGCAGTCCTATAAGCCTACAGAGAGACCAGAACTCCCATAAGCATACAGAGAGACTAGCAGTTCCATATGCCTAGAGAGAACCTAGCAGTCCCATAAGCTTATAGAGAGACCCGCAGTGCATGTGAACTAGAAGTCCACCAACCATCCCTCTGTTCAGCATTTCATACTATCGCATTCTACAGCAAGACCAGCAGCATCTCAATTGTACACCCACTAGCTTTTGTCTCTAGAAAGAATAGCAACCAGATTCACAGATAGAGAAGTAGCCTCCTAATGACACAGAAAGTAGCTGTTCTCCCTGGGTGTCTATAGGTCTGAACAGCATTACCATGACAACATTGTGGAGCTTAAGAAGAGTTTTACGCAAACTCTGGCAAGAGTGTGTGTATTTGTGTGTTATGTGTGATGATACACAACAACCAGCCAAGAAATGTAAATATTTAAAGCAGGATTAATGTTTAAATACATATTGCTTATGAATACAATTTATAAAATGAGTGTGTGTGTTTGTGTGTGTGTGTGTGTGTGTGTGTGTGTGTACCAAGGGGTTACTGTGACCTGCCATTGTATCTTTTTCTCGATAAACAGATCCACACAAACCTATTGCTACACTCCCTTGCGCAATAGTATGTCAAATCTAACTCTGAACTCCACCCCAAAATACACTGTATACACAAAGCCTCACACAAAAATACACACTCTCTCTCTCTGTCACATACAGATATTCCGTCCAGGGCTGGTACTGAAAGATTTATCAGATCATTCTTCCTTGTCTCCATGGAAGAAATTCGTATGCAGATACATTGGACCAGAGTCTAAAGGGTAGTCAGAACAAATACACAGCAAATACTTACACGCAGCAGGAGGTTACAATCACTTTGTAATTACATTATTATCTTGAGAAAGAGTGTGATAAAGAGTGAGAAAGAGACTGTCAGAAAGAGTGAGAATTAAATATTTTGCTAGGTTTGGCAGCTCAAAATAACAAGTGTTCCTAGTGTGGTAGAACTGAGAAATCTGAATCAGACTAAACACCATTCCATCATTGCAAAATTGCTCTGTAGGTGGTGATAGTCTCACTTCAACATCAGCAACTGGGGCATTTCTGTCAAGATGCACAGTCACAAAAAGCACAGGACTGGACACAGTGTACCAGTGGGCCATCAAGGGGCCTCTGCTTCCACACATGCTAAGCTTAAGGTTGATATCTTCTATATTTTGTTACGTTCTCTTATGCTGAGCAAAATACGTATTTATTTATGATGCATCACTATGACCTTGGAATCAAAACCATGAGCTTAGTGTTCCAGCAACCTCCCAAAAAAAAACGGGTATCTGTTACTTCAACTGTGTTGAAGTATCATACACAACACTATGTGAGGTGCAGAAAATCAAAAAAATGAAAATCACATCAGAATAAAGAACAGGCTGATGGAAGCATTTTAAGAAGTTGATTGTATCAGTAACATTTTATTACACAACAATTAACTCCAAATTCACAAACTGTACAAAATTTACAATTACATTCTATAAAATATATATACATGAGATATTCACATAACTGAGACTGGAAAAATATATATTTATTCTGAAAAAAGTACTTTCCAGGCAGCAGATATTAAAGAGAGAAAAACAGAGAGAGAGAGAGAGAGAGAGAGAGAGAGACAGAGAGAGAGAGAGACCGACAGTTGGAAAGGTGTGAGGAATTAAAAAGAGGGAGGAAACAGAAAGGGAGAGAGAGAGAGAGAGAGAGAGAGAGAGAGAGAGAGAGAGAGAGAGAGAGAGAGATGAAAGAGGGAAGACGTGACAGAGAAAGAGATACAGAGACTGCTGAGCAGAGATGGAACTCAACACCCAGATGGTCTGGCAGAACAGAGACCCAGCATTGTTGGTCTGGCAGAACAGAGACCCAGCATTGTTGGATGGAGAAATAGAAAACGTGAAATGTCATGTTTCTCCTGATAAATTTAAATGGAGGGAGGGGACAAAGGACTGCATGTTTCTACGATGGGTCTTCATAAAAACAGCTATGCTAACATACACACACACATACACACTTAGAAATGCACACTCCCCATTCTTACATAGCAGTTTCATGTTTTCGCAATTAGAGGACCTCTTGCATAGTTTCATGCTTTCCTTTCTCCATTGTCACTCTGTAATACGTCAACACATCCAGCTAATAGTGCGAAGGGTGTGGTTAGGTGATGTAAGGTGTGGCCAAATGGGAACGGTGGAACTGTGCGGAAGGGCGAGGGCAACAGCCGGACTGGGTGCCTCCAGGACTTGAGCCCGAGTGAGCATGTGCTGCGGTTCCAACCTTCGGATTTGTCGGTTGTTGTTTGTGCTTCTCTAAGGGTGTGTGCTGTGGCTGCATCTGTGTGGGCGAGTGTTAGGAGCACTTCCACACACACACTGCCAGACTGCCTCCGAAGAACATGTAGAGGAGGTTCTTCACCTCGTGTGTGATCTCGAAGCCAAAGCCCTCTCCGATCACCACATGCCACGAGCTTCCAAACTTCTTGTCCATCGACTCCTTTATCATTTTAGCTGCACTCTGAAAGCACAGATACAGAGACCCACAAAGAGGCACATTAAACAACTGCAGCTGATTGAATAACTATCAAGCAATCTTATCACATAATTCATTAAATGACTAATTAAACACCCTCTTAATTAGGTAATACACAATATATGATTGTTTCTAAATTTCTTTGTAAAGGAGACTTGCACTTCTCTAAAGGCTTTCTAGTAGATCTCAAAACATGGAGAGCATGGAGAAATAAGAGAGAATGGAGGACATATGAGTCAGTCCACATTGTAAAGTGATGCTGAGCCCAAACAAGCTGAACTGAGAAATAGCAATAGCTACATCAAGTATGATTTTAGTAAGAGCAGGGACAGATCAATGAGTCCTGTGTCTTCAGGTGCTAGTGAATAAAGCCTTAAATTCAGCAAAGCTAATTCTGATTGCAAAGCACCCAGAATACAAAGGGAAAAGCATAATATTAATTTTCTGGTGAAAGAGTTAGGAATACATGCACCAGAAAACACAGATGCTGAATGATTATGGGAGGGCCTTGGGAAATTTTCCCTGCTAAAATGTTTGAGAGCCCCTGTAGTATACACAGATCCAACGCCATACAATCACCATACACTCACACCTCATACACTCACCAGTTACTTGACTTCAAACACATTGCAGGTGTACACTTAATCTACAGACCATCTATTGCCAAGTTCAGTTTGTTCTAGGCCTTTAGTTCTTAATCAGTGGTGCCTGGGACAAACATGTCGTTCAAACACGCACCTCATTATTGGTGGCGAACTTCTCACACGCTGTAACACACAGCTCCATTGTCTCCACCCTCATTTCCTCTGGCATGTCAGTATGCTGTAGGACCACAGGAAGAGACAACCAAGAGGTTGAGACAGCTGCGTTGGGCTGCTGAAAGATTAACAGTGCTGAGAGAGAATAAGACAGAGTGCAGAGAGAGTGTGGCTGAAGACATGAAGGAGAGTGAGAGACTAAAGGAATAAGGAGCTAAGAGTGAAAATCTTTGAGAAAGACTGATTAAAGTGAAACTGCTAAATGTAAGACTAAACTGACGGACCAACAGGGAAAGAGAGAAAGAGAGATTTAAGCTACAAGACCGAAAAAGACACAAAAAGAGACTTTTTAAAGAGAGCGACAGCTGTCGCGTCACAATTTCGGCAGCCAGCAGTAGGTGTTATCTCTCTATTTTCAGGTGTGTCAACAATGAGTAAGAACACAAAGCGCTTCTTAATTTGCAAAGTACTGCCAATCGTGACACCCACACTAATCGCAAAGTGGGTCAAAATCATTTTTTTCATACAGCTATTTTGAAATGGCAGGAAAGAGATACGCATCAGATCCCAACACAGGGAGGGAAGCCTTAGAAAGCGAGAGAGAGAGGAGTATTTATACATTTTAGCTTATTTTTCAATAGCAAATAAATACTGCACTGACCAAAGCCCTGTTATGACACATAGCTACTTAAAAGTTAATGTGTGGAGGGGTGAAATATTGCTTCTCCGACGATACTGCAAAAATATAAACTAGCACTAGATGACCCAAAACGGTCATTTATTAGTCTTACCCTGATCAGAGGAAAACTGTGCAGTCTCTTGTAGTCCGCCTCATCCTTCTTGCCTTCGCCTGTTTCTGCCATGTTTTAGGTAGCTGGTTCTGTAGCAACAGTACACGTGTAACCGATCAGGAGATAAAGTTAAAAGTCAGAAGATGCTCGCTTTATAAAAGCAAAAGAGTTTCATCTCAATCTAGACATCGTCCTGGACAGTTATTCAGAAACTCTATCTAGGCTAGCTAGCTAGCTATAAATGGTAGCAAACCAAGCTAGGTACTTTTTAGCTGCTACCTAAATGAGATACTGAGTCCACTATTAACAAATCCTGAATTACTCAGCGAAAACTGTATTGTTACTTTACTTTCCACTTGTGAAAGGTTTCCAATAAATATCTAGCTAACTAGATGTCGGGCTAACTATTTAACCCTAGCAAGGGAGCTAGCCATCTAGGCATATGTAGCTAGCTAGCTAGGTGGTAAGCAAGCGTAAAGTGGGAAATTAATTAATAACTTATCGACCCACATAGGATATTTATAACCGAGAATGAAATACTTGCGTGTTATCAAAGCAAATGGAAATCTGAAGCTCTCACAACCAGCTAACGTTAGGTTGTTAAGGAGACATCTTGACCATGGCAACCGGCACTTCCGCGACAATTGACCCCGCCCACCGTTAGCTTGTTGTCGATCGCACATCTTGATAAAGAGAAGCAACAGCTACAATAAATGTAATAGCTGCCAGTATTTATCGATAATATAATACTTGAAATGAGTATAACTTAAATTTAAAAAATGTAATCAAAATAATATCTTTCTGTAATTAGTTTTTTTGAGTGTTTTCTTTTGTTTTATTTTTTATGAGTCCAAATTACCATGCAGATGAGTGATCTAAGACTGTGGGGTGATTTCACTGATGTCCTACTTATCACGGGCTCAGTCTGGCAACACGAGACAGCTTACACACAGATCTGATGGCAAACCTAGACCTAAGAAAATCCCTGACAGACAGACAGACACACACACACAGAAAGGCAGACGTATAAGAGTATCTATTGAAATGTACAGCATTGCTGAAATACATGTAATCAATTTGTGAGTTGTTGTTTTTCTAGTATTAACTGTGGGTTTCTGTGAAGTGGGCATGATTTTTTTTGTCTCTGTCACAGTAACAAATAATTGGCAAATCATAGAGAGTTGCATAATTAACTGGTACATTTAGTTTGCTTTTAAATGTAAGTGTCACGAATCACCGGACTCCCAGCTCCCAAGCCACGCCCACCAATCGCTCATTGCCTCGCTCCCAATCCCCTGTGTATTGAGCGCACCTGTCACTCATTACTGACGGACTACTTAGGGACGCTCAACAAACACACACATTGCTGTACATTGGCCCAACTTGTGAACTGCTTCACGGCCTCTGCTGGCTCACGCTGTGTTCTGTTCATTGTTCAAGTTGCTCTTTTCACAGCCTCACCAGTTTTACCGGACTCATCTATTTGTCTGCTCTTCCCAGAGCTGGTGTTTACGTTTATGTTTTGTGCACTACTGGCAACCCAGCTAATAAACTCTCTTGAAGCATGTTCCCCGTAGTGCCTGTCTCTGCTCCCTCCGCCCTGCCGTCACAGTAAGTGTGGTTTAGCCATATGTTTTGAATGTATATTCGTTGTTTAAATGAAAAGTGTGACTAGAGAAATGTTTACATGTCCACAATTATGCCCCATTTATCACAAAACTTACAGATGCCATATAAGGAACATTTAGCATTCAGTTCACCTTAAACTGATGCAAAATCCTTTCATGTACCAGACACTAGTGTGAACCATATAAGAAATCATCTTTATGGGGTTTCCTTGGAGACAAAGCTTACATTTTAGTTTTAAGGATTAGCAAGGACTTTCCTCACTTCTAGATTCCCAGCAAATACAGGAAGAATCTGTATCTTGTGTCTGTATACATGTGTATATGGTTGAAGGCTGATCTTAGTCTTACACTAATTTAAATTAAGTTCTAAATTGGTATAATTTGACTAATGTTAATATGAAGAAATATAATTCCATAGCATAACAGATGCTGAATTTCTGCAGTTTGAACAGGTTTTAGGAATGACCAACTGTTTGACCATTTCAGTCATTAGGATAAATGTAGGTAATAACAATGTTCATAACACAGGAGCAAATTGCAAAAAAGACCTTTAATAATCAATAAAATGTATTCATTCCGACCAGCATGATCTAAAAAGTGGAAACACTGATGCAGATCATGTGAGTGTTTGGGTGTTCATTGGATGCTGATAGCATTCAGTGGTTTTATTTGCAGTCCTTTGGGTAGTAGAAATGTCTATTCACTGCGTAGAGGAGAAGAGTGGAAAAGAAAGGAGGAGAGATGAAGGAGATGAGGACAGACTGAAGAGTGAAATGTGTGTGTGTGTGTGTGTGTGTGTGTGTGTGAGAAAACACACAAGAGGGTGAGAGATGCTGGAAGGCAAATAAATAATATATCATATGACTTCATTTCCTGGTCTGATTAGAGTGAGGTTGAGGGAGACAAAGATAGTAAGAGAGAGAAATGGTCAGGAAGACAGAGAGAGTCCAGAGAGTCCAGAAGACAGAGAAAGAAACAGTCCAGAAGACAGAAAGAGAAAGATAGAAAAAGACTCAGGAAGACAGAGCAGTGGTGGGTCTTAGCAGGAGTTCTGAATGTGGTGATCAACGCACATCTATAATTCAGCAGCTGCAGCAGACAGAAAGGGCATGAGGAAGAGGAGGGACAGCCTTCATCACACCCGCAGAAAAACCGTGACTGCATGTTACTGGGACGTTTGATGGAACAGTTGTTGTCATGGCTACATTAAGGGTATCTCAGTATGTTGCAAATTAGTTCAAGCATATCTTAATTTAATACACCTGCCACTAGTATGACGTTGACTGGCAGGATCAGGTGCTGGGGATTTCGGGTGAACTCTGCTGGAAGGTGGACCCCCAGGAACCAGCTTGAATGAAGCACCCAGCATGTCGGGCTACGTCTGTACTGCATGTAGTTCAAGGCAGGAGTTTTGAAGGAAGGTGGGGGGTTCAGTACAAGAGGCATCTCAGGGTTCTGCAGTGCAAGTACAGAGTGTTATTTCTAGTAGATGGGTAATGTGTCTGTACTGTGACTGATGTCATCTCCTAGCTGAGAATGGATGTGTGTGTGTACTTGCTGTAGGCTCTTTGCAGAGCCAAGGTGCCAGTCAGTCTGCAGGCCACACAACTTCATCTGTATAATCCCACTGTTTGAGCACAACAGTCATCATATCTACCAGAGAGCTTCTCAAGACACACATACCCTCTGTGCTGCATGTAGTTGAAGGCAGGAACCTGTTTCATCCATCACCCTTCATTATCATCCTTCAGTATCAATTTGGCATTTTCATCCAATCACATTACAGGAAAAGCTGAGGTTCTCAACAATTTCCGGTTTAGGTACTTCTATCTTTGTCTTTTCAGAGTCTCTCTCTCTCTCACACACACACACACACATACACATACTCACAAACAGTATAGATAAAAAGTCACAAAGTTGTTGATTTCACCAATTTTATCATCCACATATGTCACAACATCATCATAAGTCCATCAAAGGTGTATGAACAAGCATGACATTGACATGACAACCATTCACCATCAACCAATAGTAAAAGAGGAAAAAGGAAAAGTGGGTGTGTCCACCCAAACAGGCACTTACTCATGCTTCCTCCCCGTGCGATAAATGTGAATGATAGATGAGTCGTTGAAACAGACATCCCTCCACATATTAAATAAGCATCTAATCCTTCTAAGTACTGTATGTGCTGTGATATTGATCTAGGATTTGCAAACAGGAAGGTTATACTGAAACCTGACAACTTTCTGAAAAGAGTAACTACTTTCACGTTCATCACCATTTAACATAAACCAGTGATATAAACAAATGAATTAAACAAACAAATACACTTTAATAAAGAAGGAAAGAAAGACCATGAGTAACTCCAACTCAGTTTGCTTCAGTTACAGTTCAATGAGTAATAACAATGATCTTTAAGTAAAGGCTGTTGCTATGGCAAAACTCCAAACTGGTGTTTTACAATCACAGTTACAACGCCAAAACACGTGGCCAGAATGTTGAGGGAGGTGTGGAAACAGGTGCTGTGGGTGGGAAAAGAGAGATGTTGGAGGGAGAACACCAGTGGTGAGAAGATGGAGTACAGCCATGCTGTGGGCGGAGCCCAGGCTGGTAAGGGGGGGGGGGGTGCCCACTGAACATAAGACCCAATGGACAATACTGTCATAGAGCACAGGACATGGACAAGACAGATAACGGCTTCAAAGCACTTAGGCGGTTTCAGCATAGGGCTTGGTGGATCCAAACAGATGGACAAGCGCGCACACACACACACACACACACACACACAGATCCCTGCCCAGCTGAAACACACAAACACATGATGGAGATTGTGAATATGAATGCAGTTCCACAGTTGATTTCCTTTACAAACCCACATCTTAGCTTCCCTCAACCACTTTACTTACAGCCCTTGCAATATCACCCCCACCCAACTCTCCATTCCACCCCCCACACTGCAGGCCTCACTCTTAGGGTCCTGCATTGCGGGAACAGGGGTCCTCAGGCTCCTTGGTGGCGCCCCCGAATACGTCCACGTCCCGCTCGGTCCAGGGCACCACGTTGCCCTTCTTCGTGGCCTCCCCACACGATGCCAGGGCGGCCACCTCCACCGGCGGCAGCACTCGATCCCACAGGTTAAACAGTGACAGCTCCCCCACCAGAGCCTGGGAGGTGTCGAAACGTCCACCCAGGGTGTCCTACATCCCCGGGAAGATGAGTCAGAGGGTAGCACGGCAGTTACCTGCCTGTTCTTACAGATTATTAATGGGTAACCTATTCAAAATAAATTTTTGTAGAAGACTAAAGTATAAATTGTGTACATACTGAACAAACCTTAAAAAAAGTCATGCAGAGGCCCCTCCCTCCCTCATTCTAAACTCACCTGTTCTTGGCCGAGCACCAGGACGCCACCTCCTCTGATTGGATGCCATGGCGACAGCCCCTCACCACGCCCCTTCAGCTTGCCTCCTTGGTAGGCCTTCCACACACCATCACGCAGAGTCCAGCTTACACAAATATGCTGCCAGATGCCCTGGGGGAAGGACAGGGGCAACTGCGCCACCTATAGGGAAAGGAAGAGCCATGTTTAGGGCAATTCATCAGGTGATTAGCATATATGAATAACCAGTTCCAGTATGCAAATTTTTCTAATACACAAATTTATGAGATCTAATCTTTTGGCTACATTTTTAATATGTGCATTTAAATTAACAGTGAATGAAAATAGGGGCAGCAGATACTATCATTTAAATTATTTCCTCAACAGTTCACATTTTCATCTTTGGAAATGAAGCAGCATTGTCAAATTCTGATGTGCTTAAACCAAATGTGTAACAATAAAAATTCTCCTCTCCCCCCAAGAATGTGATGTGCACCTGGTATCCAGAAGACTAAAACAGAAAAATGAATAAAAACCACCTCACAGTTGCATTGCATTGCTCTTTAAAATATTTGATTGAATTAACTCAAACAGAAGAATGTTCAATACTGCAAAAATGACACTCAGATTGCACATTTATCAATGTACTAATTTCACTTGTGATAACGGGACAACAGGCACAAGGAGCTCAATCCGATTGGCTAACGGGGTCAACAGGAGGGTCATGTGCCTCGCCTTGTCGTTGACGAGCAGTTCAGCGGGGCTGTGCACGCCCTGTAGCAGGACCAGCTCATTGGGCTGCGATGATACAGCGTAGGAGAATGGCGTGCCGATCCCGTCGCCGGCCGCCTTGAGCCAAAGGCACGCCGTAAACGCATACATCTCTGGAATGTTCGGCCTCACCAGCCCGTACATGTAGTCAGTGCGCACAGGGAAGGAGAGCTTGTAGCCCTGTGGGTAACTGTTGAGGTCTGGGAGCAGAGCAGGAGGAGCAGAGAAGAGATGAGCAGAAGAAAGAGAGAGAAGGAGGGTGTCAAGGAAGATGGCAGTTTCAAATGAGTGAGGATGGCTTAGTCATTAATCAGCAGTACTATTTTTGCTTCAGTGTTCATTCAGAGAGGTTCTCTAGTACAGTTTCTGGTGCATTTTTATTCACTGGGTAGGATATCTTGCCAATGAGTAAGTTTCTTCTTCCACTCCAAGACTACACAAATCCCCATCTGTTGTGCACAACCCCCCATACTCCTCTCCTGTACCTAGCAACCCCCCCCACAATCCTCACTCTGCTCCAGCTCAGTGATGCGCTCCTGCAGGGTGTTGATGCCACGGTCAATGTGCCGGTGATGCCCCTTTGTCTCCTCGCGCAGGTTCTTCCTCTCCTGTGCTAGTAGCTTCACCTTCTGCTCCAGCGCACCACCCATGTCTTCCACCCGCCCGCCAGGCTGATCCAGGCCTGGGGCGCCCAGCACAGCCTCTGAGTGGTTTACCACTACGGGAGCCATCTCCAGCTGGATGAGAAGAAATGGACAGAGACGAGAAAGAGTGACCAGGAGAGGGAGAATCAGATAGAAGAAAAAGAAAGAGTGAGACAGACAGATAAGAGAGTGAGACAGACAGAAGAGAGTCCGAAATGTATAGACAGGGAAGAGAGAAGGAAAGAGAGTGAGACAGATGAACAACAGAGACAGGAGAGAAAGAGAGAACCAGAAAGGGGAGAGGAGAGAGAAAGAATGATGAAAAAACAACCAGTTAGCATCAGCGTAAGTAGATGATTGTAGGGTGTTATGTAATATACTTGCAAACCGTTGATAACTGTTTTCTTTTATTACTCCAGTTTAAATACAGGCTCCATAATTAACAAATGTTTCACTGATCTGCACTGCAATGTGCTTGGCTGGTTTATTCAACACTAAGCAATGGTGATTGAATTCAAGGCTATCTTTCATATTTTATGCATATGTTTTACCCCTAGCTTTACAGAAGCAGTAAACAGCAAATAAAAGACAGAGGAAAAGAGAAAGAGAGAGAGAGAGAGAGAGAGAGAGAGAGAGAAGGGAGAGGGAGAGGAAATTGATACGTTCCTTGTTTAATAGCTACTTAATATCAAGTCGTCTCTGCCCTTGTTTCTGGTAAGCCCCTTGATTTTAAAACTGTAACTTGATCTAAATTGGCATTGCTTAAAATAATACAGCACTGATATTGCAAATCGATTCTTTCAGCAGTAGACAGATCAGGTTCTACCGTTATGCAAACTCGCATACCGTAGAGTAGCCCGGCGTTACGCGCACTCACCTCTAACCTCTCTATGCGGTCCTTCAGCTGAAGTATCGCCTTCTCCAGCTCTTCGACGGCACGCGCTGTCTGCAGCTGCATCGCCACCGAGGTGCTCACGTCGTCCCCGGCCATGGGTCGGCGGTTTCCGGCCCACACTCCAACGCTGCGCTCGGACAGACTCCGCTCCTCCAGACCGCTCTCGCACTCTGAGAGCTTTCCGGTGAGCTCTTGAATGGTTTTCTGGTCCGTGAGGATCTGGTCGTTCTGCTGAATGACAGTTTGTCTGAGCTCTTCGGCGGTAGTGCTGAGGTAGCTCCATTCCTCATCGGCGTATGGATCGTCGGCTTGTTGTTTAAGGCTCCTTGTTTTACACTCTCCGGGAGGAATAGGCGTGCAAATCAGTCGGTCAAAGGTGAACTGTTTCGGACTTGCGCCCGTAATCTCACTTAGTTCATTAAGAAAAGGCACTTCCACACCAAGGCCCAATCCTCCATCCTCATACGAATCAGAACCACGGAGAGCTCCCAGCGGACTGGCGTGTGCCACTGATCCCGGGGAAAGAGAATGAAGGAGCGCATCAGTTGACAGTGAGCGGTTGCCTGCGAGTGCGTGGGGCGCGGCGTCCAATGACCGAGGATAAACGCTGGCAATAATGCAGATAACCGCGCCAAGAAAGGCCAACATACCCGCCGCCACTAGAATAACAACGAATTTCATTTTACCAATTAATAATTCAGACTTACTAGCTTTACAATATTACGTCAAGAGCACGTATGATTTGTGTTAAACTGACCCAAACTGTCAAACGAAATTAATTTTGTAGTCCGTTTTTGATATCAAGTGCAAACACGATTGTCCATAAATTTAAAATAAACGACCGCCTCGATTTTTTCCCTTTATCAGCAGGCGTAATCTCTACTGAGCTGTGTACCTCGCGCTCTCCGCTGATGTATGTTCTCTCTCTCCTCCTTTTGGTGTTGCTAAGCTCCTCGTACACCGGTTACTATGGTCACTGAGCGAGTAGGCGGGTGAGACAGAAAAGCTATATGCGTCACTTTAGATGCGAGCACCATCGCCTTTCAGCAGGGGTCGTACTTGCGGAAAAAGGTCTTCATGGAGACCTCATGGAAAAGCAGGGTGAACGTGACCCCGCATGAGGGCTACGGCTGAGTTTACGAAAGTAGGTCGCGTGGTCCGCCGGATTTAGCTTTACGCGCCATTTAGCAACACCTGAAATGATTACACAAACACATTAATGCAGTGCAAATCGAAACAGTTCCCATATTATTTGATGTGGCAAAGCTGTTTCTACTTAATATTAATAAATTATTATCCAAGGGACCCAAGAAAATGACACAACTGCAAGTTACAGTTAATCTTTATTCACATCATCAGGAAAAAAAAAATTCATATATTTTCCTCAACAAAATATATTCTTTTTAATAGATGTGCCAAACGCTGGCAGCAGATCTATGTGAATGTCAACCAAAGCATAAGGTGCCAAGCACAAATCATAAGATTGACAGCCAGAGCTCAGTGATGTGGGAGCTGCACCTCCCACCTGAGACCATCAAACTGTATCCCACAATATGGTGGTGGTCCCAAGGAAAGGAATCTTTTTACATGTGCCACACGTTTCCACGGCAAAAGAAACACGTCCATCACAAAGGATCGGGTCAAACATCCAGAGCTCCAGAGTTCTGCTGCTCTTCCTTCTCTTGCTCAATCAAGTACATCTGAAGGCTATTAATGTTCATTATAAATATAAAAACATTTGCAGCAATGCAGCAAAAATAAAAAAAAACCAAAACATGGTACTTTCTCCATTGAAGGAAAAAAAAGTCAGTCATTCCAGGTCAGAAGTCCAGCCACTCTGTCATGTAAACACAAGTGGAGGGTGAGATTTCACCACCTTCATGGCAGTCATCGAAAACCTGGAGGAGAGACAGATGAAAATGGTCACTCTGACGTTTTCTGGTGCGACCTGGATAAAATTTTAAGAAAAGCAAAGAATTAAAACAGTCTGTTTGATGCATTAGGTTTGTTGTTGGATTACTACGTTACTGGGATTACTGAGTATCACTGTGCCATGATGGCTACTCTGGCT
>JAOXYF010000020.1:3681911-3707761 GCA_028565775.1 Sternarchorhynchus goeldii | reverse complement strand
CCCCCCCCCCCCCCCCCCCCCCCCCCCCCCCCCCCCCCCCCCCCCCCCCCCCCCCCCCCCCCCCCCCCGGCGGGCTGCAGGGGCAAATGCATCACTTACTGGACAGAGTCCGCAGGGAGTTTTGACCAGACCTGTCGGCTGGATTATGGGGTTCACTCCCCTGTAGAGCTTCATCTGGCCGTCCACACACCCCACTGTCCCCTCTTTGGCTGCGATGATGGTCATCTCCACCTTCCCGTCATAGATTAGCGTGTTCAGGATGGTCTCGATGTCCTCCATTGACAAATCCACCTACACACAGGAACACATTTAAACCAGGTCTGCCCCCAGCATGCTACCTCAACCAGAGCAAGCATTTCAAAAAGACTCTTCAAGCTCAGGGCTTTCAATGCAGATTTACATATCAATTAAACCTACAGGCCAGCCTTGTTCATTCCAAGATCACAGATGTAAACACAGACCTGAGGTCTGAAATGTAAAGCATAAGGTGCGTCAGACTAGCCTTGCTAATGCCAAGCTCACAGATGTACTTCCAGACTTCATGCGAGGTGGCAAATGAGCTGTTCCTCTGCACCATTGGGCTCTGTTTACTGTCCCTCGCAGCCTCTGCCTGCAATACACACACAAACCCACCAATATTAAAAACATAAAAAGAACCGTGTCCCCAGTGAGTTAGTCATTACAACTGCTGTTGCCTGATTATTAATCTAGCAATCATTATCGAGCAAGTCAACGCTTATTCACATAAGGTCTTCCATCAATGACAACTTCACTACGTTCCCAGAGTGACTCTGTGACTTAAGCCCATAATCAAGGAGGATATTAAGCAGAGGGGGACCTCCCTCACCTTGCTCTGTAGGAACTTAAAGCACTGCTGGTTGAGAACCTCCACAAACTCAGATTCAAAATCCTGATCGCTGTACCAGGCCCCACCCGTGACCGAGCGGTCTGGCTGCAAATTATACAGCATGTAGACCTTCTTCTTCGAGGCCTGGGGGCAAAAGTCAAAGGTAAGTTAGTTTAACGGTATGCGCTGCTGCCCAATCAAAGTTTAACGGTATGCCCTGCTGCCCAATCAAAGTTTAACGGTTTAACTGCTGCCCAATCCAAGCTGCAGGGATCTGCAGGATCACCTTTTTGCTCTGTAACCAGCTCCCACCACCTAACCTAAGTGGACCAGGCACCACACCTAATAGTTGGTTCAGGTGGACCAGAAGCAGAGTAAAACTGTAGACTAGCACCAGGTCTCCCCACCACTGGGCTGGGAAACACTAGTGCACGTGTCTTTTCATTTTAAAACCTTATTGTAAATGGCTGACACAGGAATGTGATTACACACATTTTAAAACCTCTCTCACGTTCATCAACGCACCGCAACAGACTTGACAGCTTTGATGAGCTTTTTGCTCTCAAGGTTCTTCAGGATTTTGTTGATCTCAGTCAGGGGGAGGTTGCTCTTATAACGAATGTCTCTGCTCCAGATTCCTTTGATGGGCACAGATACAAACCAATCAAATTGTGCGAAGACGTGAAGCTGCATTACAGCTAGTGGGAAAAAAAATCTAAACAAAATGTATTAATCTCTCATACATGGTCAGAAAATGGGAGAAGTGCACAGTTAATCTGGTCCACGAACCACTTTTAAACCATAGTAACAGATGGTCACCTTTATTCCCAGCATCCTCAATGATCTGGTAGACTAGCTTCTCTTGGTTGTCAGACCCCTTCATTTTACTAAAACAATAATAATAAAAATAAATAAACAAAATCACATGATAACTTTAAACAAATAAGTATGAGCCAGACCATCTGTGATGAGGTGGAGGCCATCACCTTGCCGACTGTGTATCCTTTAGTCTGTACAACAAACCATTGCTGTTTCTGAGAAGGTCCAGTTGACCCTGCAGGAATAAGATGATACAAGTGAGCATGGATTCACTATACAGATCCACATACGGCCGGGGATTGTACATATAGCCGGGGTACCGAAGCACGTCTCCTTGTGTCTACATGAAACATCCTCCTCCCACCACATGACGACAGATCAAAACAAACACATATCAACAACGACGTGCTTTAGCATAGAACCACTGCTCAGATGTTCGGTCTTTACCACGGACAGCAGACGGTTGATGGCCATGGCACGCTGCTGCGCCTCCACGTGAGGCATATCATTCTGGATGACATGGTCGGTGATCCCGTGCGGGAACTGCTGACAGAGCTCCTTTATCCTTCATGCAAACCACATAAAAAGGACATTTCTCTAACTCAGTGTCTTTCAACAATCTACTGTGTACTAATCTAACTGCACAATATTAAATTTATATCAGCAATGAGATCTGACATAGATTTCTATTGATGCAACACTGCTGTCCAAAATGCTGAACTTTTTAGCTGTGCTAGCTAGCTAACGTAAAATAGAGTAGAGAATAGAGTAGTTAGGCTAGCTAGCGTTAACTGGCCACCGAACTAACCTGTTTTCGATATCGACGACATCCGTGGACTCTTTTTTAACTTTAACGTCTGTCATGGTCTGTATTTAATAAAGATGACTGATGGTAAACTTGGAAAATCAATAGCCAATGACTGATTAGCAGGGAAGAACTACTGTCAACATCTCATTACGCCGTCTAGGTCCTTCGACAGGAAGTTTATTGCGTTTAGAAGCTTATATAAAGCCTGTTTAAAAATAAAAACCCGAAGCGTAATCCGTCGTTTTCCATACTGAATACTTTTAGCTAAGTGAATGATTTTGCTGTTTATTAAACAAAGGAAATCTGAAAATTTTCATTTTATTCATAATCTGTAATGTTTATGGCAACCAACATATTCGACCAAATGTAATAGACAAATACAACCACTTTCCATTTTCAATTTCACAATATTTTAATTCACAATAGCCCATGCACGACTTATATAATTGTTATTAACGTTTATGAAGTTATATTGCGCTACGGAAATACTAACACTGTTGCTATTTGCTCAGACGGTTGCTAAGGGCAGCGCGATTCACCAATAAGAACGCACATTACTGTTCAGTCGAGTTGATCATTGTGGCGTCGCTGGATACAAAATCGTGCGATATAATACAGGTAAATATGCATCTAATTGTAGCCTAATTGGATGCTATGCATCGTAACAATCAAATTATCAAAAATGTCTCCATTTTTTAAAATCACTTTGCATCATTTATAATAATCGATTCACGTTGAAACCGGACTGTCCGTTTGTTATCAATAAGTTATCATAAGATTTCTGGTGTCTTTGACCCACGATATTTATTAATGCTTTTCTGTGCTCTTCTCTTATATATTGTTCTGTATCATATAAAGGTTCAGAATGACTGCCGGTTCAGTTGTGGCTCCATTCATTATTCCCATTCGCGTGCCCCCTCCGGGGAAATCCAAGCACGAAATAGACACCACTACCCCTATTGAGATAAAATCAGGTCAGTTAAGCGCTGTTTTTGATTGTATTGCACTGTTCGAAGAACTACAATGGTGCGATAACTTATACCGGCACTTTGTTATTTCAGACACGCCCGATGTGAGTATCTTCTACACGCTGGATGGAAATAAACCGGAGGTACGCAGAAGACCAGGCCTCGGGGACTGTAGCACGCTGAAGTACACCGAGCCCATCCGATTACCTAGCGGCAAAGTGCACGTGAGAGCTGTGGCTGTCACCAGGTACAGCGATGAAAACAGACAATCCGAGATTAAATGAAAGAGCATTTTAACGGTCAGAATTCTCAAAGTTCTTGTAAGTATTTATTTTAAGGGTTATACGTGAAGAACTGTTATTAAACAATTAGCCTAGTATTTGCTTAATTATACAACTACGACAGAAAAGTCGACATAATTTATTTCCCCAAGTGGCTGTGGTATGGAAGTAAGAGTGGACTACAGTTAGAAATTGGATTTGGATCTTTTTCTACATTGGTGCCGCCATTTGTTTCGGGGGTGACAAATAGTCTTTCCCTTTGCAGTGATGGCAGAGAGAGTGCTGTCGTCACCAAGGTCTTCATCGTGGAATATTTTCCGTCGGAGATACCGGAACACTCGGTCAACATCCTGGAAGAGCAGGATTGTTCTGCAAACAAGCCAGAGCAGGACAATTCCAAGCTTGTCAGTTTAACACCTTTCTGGCCTCTGTTAGAAACATGCATATATTACTGTGAAATACTTAATACCTATATACATTGTGACTGTAAACATGAACTTGAAAAAATGAAAAAGTTTGATATGTATTTTTCTTCAACTTTTGTACTGGTCAGGATCACAGTGCTTTTCTGAATTTATCTTAGGAGCTGGAGAATGGTGCTGGAGATGCCTCTCGGAAATATTTAGGTACCGTTCGTATAGAAATGTGAAGTGAAAAAAACCCCCCAAAAAATCTCTAGTGTGTACTCAGCTTGTCTGCTTTTTAGTGCATATTTCTAATAACACTGTTTTTTTTTTCTAATGACATTGTGTGTGTTTTATGTATCCCTACCATTGCAGTTCGGGGTGGTCAAAAAGGCCCTCGTTTTTTGCCCCAACGACAAAGGGCAGCACCTGTAGCCAATCCCACACAACACTTACAGGTACAGTGTGTGCTACACACTGCTTATGCCTGAACACACTCAAACACACCTCATACCTTCACACAGATACATGGATATCATATAGGCTGGCTAACAACCAGCAGTTTACACAACACACAGGGCACAGGAAACACTCGCAGATCACTATGCTATAGACTGTATTCGTATGTTAATTCAGTTCTGTCGTTTTCAGAGTGCAGGGACTTCGCAGAGCTTGTTCAAAAAGCTTACCCAGACTCAGAAGTCTCGCATCCAGAGAGAGACAGATTTCTTAAGGTGAGAGAAAGAGACAGAGTAGATGAAAGAGGGTGGAGATGTCATTCAGAAACCTTTGCCCATTTTCCTGAAGCACTCATTAAGCGCTAATCAGTGTGAAAGACTGTGTGAGGTGATCAGCAGGAATCATGAGGACACACTGTGGTGTTTCTGGTCGCAGGTGCTCTGAGTGTTTGAGCCATCGTCCGTCGGATCCCTTCGCACGATTCTGCCTGCACTGTGGGGCTCCGTTGCCCCCAGTCCCAGGACAGAGACTGCCCCCTACTGAGGGGGGGCAGGTAAAGGCAGCAGCAGAAGCTCGCACACATTCCAGTTTAGCCTGTAAAGCAGCATGCGTTTTATTTCAGGATCCGTAAACGAGGATCGACTTGTTTACGGATCTTGAAATAAAACGTAAGCATGCAGCATTTCAGGATCTGTTAAAGGCAAAAGTGTCATGTTCTAATGATATTTCAGATATTTATATGCTTACTAGCGATGTGTGTGTTCTGCCAGATGGCCATGTGTGTGCAGTGTAAGAGCATGGTGCCGGTGAACACGTCCTCGTGTGTGGTGTGTGAAGCTCCTCTGGAGCCACAGCTTCAGCCCCAGGCCAGCCTCAGACTGCGGGTACACTACAATGCGCGCACACACACACACACGCACTGCTCTACGGAGCATCCACCAAGAGTCACTACACACTGCTCCACAGAGCGTCCAACAAGTCACTACACACCACCCCACAGAGCGTCCACCGAGAGTCACTACAATGCGCGCACACACTCACACACCGCTCTACGGAGAGTCACGACACGAGGCTGTACAGTGCCCACAGGGTATAACTACACACCGCTCTACACAGAGCAGCTCCACAGAACATATCTACAGTTGATACTCCGCTGAGCGGCTCTAGATATCGTGTAGACGATGGCCCACGTTCTACATGTCTGTCTTCATACTCCTCTCATGCATAAATTCTCTGTTTGTTTGTTTAATCCCACTTTCTTCCTGATGTTAGTTGTCATCTTCTAACGTGTCCGTAGGACAAAATGATCTGTCTGTCATGTGGAACAGGCAACCCCGCCCACATCCCCTACTGCGTGACCTGTGAGACCAAGCTGTCTCCGACTGACAGGGTAAGAGAATATCCAGTCGGACTTTTACACAGCACTCGGCTCCAAATTAGAATGCGGTCTGTCGGAAAGAGGTGGGATTTCAACATCAGCGTCAACAACTGCACCGAAGTGCGCGGCGTTGTCCGTGGGCTCACGGACGTATGGATGCGTGACTCTTGGTTTGCTGTGTAGCCCCTGCTGATTGGACAGCGCGCCCCTCCTCTGCCCTGCTCCGAGGGGAAGATGGTCTCCTGCTCGAAGTGCTGCCGAGTCAACCACTCCGACGCTCGATTCTGTGACTGGTGCGGAGCCAAGGTGACGAAGCAGAACCCCTGGAGTCTCTCTGTAGAAACACCTGCTTCTTACTGAGCTGTACATTTAGCTTTAGGTGACATATTCAAATGTAAGTTGAAAAATCTCCAAAATGGGAATTTCAGCTGAAATTCAACTGAAGCATATGTGTCTGTGTGTGTATCTGTCGTCCAGCCTGGTCACGTAGCTAGTTCTCTGACCTGCTCTCAGTGTGGAGCGAGCAATCACCCTTATGCAAACTACTGTGGAAGCTGTGGAGTGTTTCTGGAGGGCCCACCCCGCCGCACTGCCCAACTGGATCCACAAGAGGCCACACTGGAGCCCAAAAAGGTATGTGGATGTAGCACTGGCTGGGGTAGAAGAAGGACAGGCAAGAGGCCGTAGTGGGTGACCGAGTGGTGTTTATAATTGAACAAAAAAAGGTGAAACAAACCAAAACAATAACCGTATATTATAGTCATAGCTACATTCACATGATAACTTTCTTTTGAAATACCAAATAATTTCACTGGCAATCTGTTTGTCTCTCATTTCTCTCTCTTCCTCCACAGAGTTCATCTGTGCCTCCCACCTGGCAGGCTGTCCCTGCCTGCCTGGCTTCTCCCACACCAGCTGAGACAGCAGTGAGCTCAGCTGTGCGTGTGGATGCACAGACGCAGACTGTGGGGCTGTTCTATCCCAGTGGCGCTGAGCTGAAGAGGCGGAGCCAGAAGAGTGAGGCTGAGCTTAGCAGGCAGGAGAAGATGAGTGACAGGAAGCCCCTCCTCACGGCCATCAGCCCAGGACGAGGTGAAGCAACAAAGTGATGTGTACACCTTTTTAAATAGTCAGAAGACTTAACTGTGCCAAGCAGGAATAAAGTAAACAGTGTAGTAAACTGCACAGTTCAGTACCAGTGAAGTCACAAACACTCGGCTATGTTTAAATACGGCTATGTTTAAATACAGCTATGTTTAAACACAGCTATGTTTAAATACAGCTATGTTTAAACACAGCTATGTTTCTGGCCAATTTCGTGCTCACAAAAAAAGATGCAACACAAAAATGTATATACAGTTAGTATAAATTATATTCAGGGATTCATATTCAAGGAAAACCACATTAATAATACATCCATAATATAGAATATTTCAGTGTCATAGCAATAGTGATAAATCTGATAAATGGTGACATCATTAATCTTTTTTTATTATTATTATTATTATTTTGTCCCGTTGGACTAAATGTTACAGTTTAGCTAATTATTAACAGTGTGTGTGCATGTGCAGGGTTCTGGCGTAAACAGCTGGATCATATCTGTGCTCACTTACGCAGTTATGCACAGAACAACAGTGAATTCCGAGCACTGGTGGGAGAACCAAGGATGGGCAGGGTGAGAGACCAGCACACACAAACACACACACACACACTCCGCAGTTCCAGTGCTGTGCACTACCGAATGCCGTTTCACACACACCACAGCTGTCCGCTCCGGAGCACATGCCAGAATTTTATAGACGCTTTCAAAAACTTCAGATTTGGTGGATGTACGTGTAAAACTCCAAACGTTTGCGAAGTTCATGAGCAGTTGCTTTCTCAGTTAGACCGAGATGTTTGGAGACATTTAGGTTCCCTGGACCTGTTTATTCCTGGACTATATTGTAATGCGAGTCATTATTGATGTAGTTCTCATCCTACTTGGAATATAATCCTTAATCTAATGCCTAGTGTGATCACCGTGTTTAAAAACATGGCACTACAACATCCTCAGAAGAGTTAAGAACATTTTAGTAATTAAAGTAATTCTTGCATGTCAAGTATTAATTCCTGTACTTCCTGTTCTTTCAGTGGAAAAACAAACTGAAAGTCCTCAGGTTACTTCTTATATATCCAGCATTATTGATAATGATATTTTTCCCTTCTCCAGCTGGTTTCTGCTGCCCTCGAAGAGGACAGTTACGAAGTCAGTCTGCGTGTTAATTTCATCTCTGCATCTCCAGAGTTGTCCAGGGTAAATAATCTAAGTATCGCTCTAGTTTTGCATATATATCTCAGTGATATGAGACAGGACCTATAAGAGGTGTGGTGGTCTGTCTGAGGTAAAGACCAGCATTAAAGGAACGCTTGAGTCCAGAATGCTAGTGATGCTAACAATGAATGCAAATGTCCTTCTAAGTGCTCTCTACCACTTAAAAAAAATTGTGCAGCAGTATTACTGTCATTCACCACTCTGTAGCTTGTGTAACACTGGAGGCGCTGTGAAGTGTACTTGTTTTTGTACAGTTGTCATCCGCAGGGCAGTTCAGCAGATCCCTGTTTGAGAAACACAACCTCAGCGCTGTTACTGAGGGCAGAACCAACCTGGCAACGAGTCACACCAGCCTAGGTATGAGAGCGCATGCATGCACACACACATACGCACAAGCAGATTCCTGACATTTAACTTTCTAATGTGTGTGTGGACAGTGAGTGAGAATGGGACCGCAGTAGTCGGGATAAGCACCAGGAACCAGATCTGTGCAGTCAGTATTCTTTTCTCACACTCTCTCACACACACACACACACACACACACATACATACAAGATGTCATGCATGCTGTAGTGCAATTGACGCCTTTTTACAGGAGTCCAAAGACAGCCTGTTGTTGAAGGAGGTGGGTCCGGAGGGGCGTGGCCGAATTGCTGTGGTGCGGCAGCTATTGGATGAGGTAAGTGCTTTTTTTGCATTAGATTTTTCTTAAACAAGCTCAGCTTTGTCAATACAACATTAAGGTGCTATGATACTTTCCAATACTGCAGTGCAGGAGCTCCTGATCCGTTAGTGACACCAGGATCGTGGGTTTGCTTCCCACGGGAGCACATGTTCTGTCGCACTGACAAATGTGGATGCTGCTCTGGCATGTTGTGAATCACACACCTATTCATCTGGTTGATGTTCACATGATTTCATGTCATTGTGTAGTAACTAAATAGTAACTAAAGCCACTGAAAGGATGTACTAGAGGTTTCTAGAGTATTACAGTGTGTGTGTGTCTGTAGGGTGCAAATCCATCATGTCTAGGCACTGATGCACGCCCTCCTCTGGTTGCCGCGGTGCTAAACAGGCACCATGATGTCATCCCCGTGCTGGTGCAGAAAGGCGCAGACGTAGACCAGGCATCTGGGCCGTGAGTCTCAATTCAGTAACACCACCCAGGTCACACATGACTCTGAGCTTTCCAGTCAGTGAAGATTGGGTGGCAGAACAAACACTGGAGTCACTTTAAAGATTCTCACCAATCCATTGGATCTTGTTCTTGGAGTTTATTACTTTAATGAGTCATATGGAGTCAGCACTGCAGTGCTTGAGTGAAACTGGATCCAGGGATCCTGAGATTAATGGGACTGAACAACTGAAGATGTGTAGATATGTCAACTCCATCCAGGTTTCTGTCAGGCACTGTATGTTCTGTATATTCCAAGCAGTGACATGAACACAGGAAAGACATTATATAAACTGATGAGGAGGATGATGATGATTCTAAACACGGCTGTCGCAGGTTGAACACGACGGCGCTGCACGAGGCTGCAGCTCTGGGGAACAGAGGACTGCAGAGCGTGGAGGTCCTGCTTGGGTGAGCCTCCATCTCTTCAGATCACATCAGTATGAGATGTTAGGCGGGAATACCCAGAACGCTCCATTTGGTCTGGCTTGAGGTTTTGAAAGCAGTGTGATTACTAAATTGTCTGTGAGCTTAAGTAAACAGCCTGGCTATGATGGTGGTCTGAGGAATCAGGCTTTCTAAAGCCAGTAGAAATGCAAGTTTGGAGTTGCTGAGACCTCCTGTCCTTTGGCTCACAGGTGCAACGCGAGCTTGCGGAAGCTGAATGATCAGGGTCAGACTCCATATGATGTAGCTGAATCTACAGGCTGCAGCTCCGTGATGTCCCTGATGATGTCACCAAAGGGGCAGGGCCCGGCCCAGCCCCTCCCCAACCGAAGGAGCCCCTCTGGACTTGATGCATTCTCATAGGAGAAGTATAGACTCCTAGCTTGAATAAGACAGTGAGGTGAAGATGTTCAACCACAAAGGGCCTGAACCAGATCCTCCAACGCCTTTATCACTTGAACATCTAAGAACGTTGCATCTTCTTGTGCAGGCGTCTACAGACCTCTTCCACTTTAAAGATATGGATTTAAGATATGGAGCTATCACTGTGTTTGAGGAAACACAGGAAGAACATGTTAATAAGACACAGTCTGAACACAGCATTACATGATGAATAAAAATGTGTTCTGAAGCACCTGGATTCTCTCAAGCACTCACTGCTAGTAGGCAGTATTTTTTCCACTAGGTGGCACTACTGGGGACACAAAACACAAGAGGGGTACTGTGTGTCAGGAGTGCTTGTTTTTAAGACACATTATTATTGCATGTTTTTTATTTTAACTGGCCTCCAGTATGACGCTTTACAACTCAATGGTAACTGAAACCTTAGAAAAAGGTGAATCCAGTCATTCATTTTTTTTTAGCACAATCAGGTCCTGACAATCTCAATATATACTTATATATAAACATAAGAGAGGGAAAAATTACATTTACTTCACTGCAAATGAAGAGGGCAGTGTGACCGACCCATTGACAAATTTATGCAAGACGGGCCTGGTTCAGAGGGTGTAAAAAACAACCAACAAAAATAACCATCACGACACACACACGCACACTACTTATTCACGCACTAGAGACGTCCATCTGTCAGGGGGTTGGACACGCTCTACTACGCTAGGGTCCTAGCTTAGTGGAGGCATCATGATCTTGGGAATGCAGCTCTGCATCAAAGATCGTACTCCAGGGAGATCTGAAGCAAGCCCTTGTAGGTACAGTTTATTACTGTAGTAATCTGAATGTCTGGCTGATTTAGCAGTAAAAAAAAAAAAAGCTTTGTGCTAAAATAACCAGAGTATGAAACAAACTAGGAAGAGCACAAAAAAAAAATCTGTCTAAATCTGCCTGTGATGGTACATTATCACAAAGGTGGTCCCATCTTCAAAAACGGTTACACAAATACATCACAATGTACAGTACACAAAGAATACCGACACACATGTATTCAACACAGCCTACCATGTGTTTTACCCCTCTTAACATGAGCTTGCTCAATCCGTAAATCTGATAAAGATCTAAAGCTGGAGTTTTATGAACATTGCAGTGTTTCTTGAATATATGGTGCTGGTCATCGTTTCCTCCACGGGCACCAGGCAATGCACAGGAAAACTACCCCAGACCTTCCACTCGGTCTGCGCACACTGAACTGGCGGGTGTCTCAAGGGGCGTGGGCGGGCGGTTCGAGGGGCGTGGCATGCGTTTCAGCGCCGCAGCCGCAGCAAGAAGGCGTGGCGGCACTCCCTGCTGTCCACGGGGTAGTATTTGTCATAAAAGTCCAGGATGTACTCCTCCGCCTTGAAGCCAAACTTCTGGTAGAGCAGCATGGCTGGGTTACTGGCAGAAACATGCAGGGTCACATCCTTCCCCATGCATGTCTGTACGGGAGAGAGAGGGAGGGAGAGAGAGGGAGGGAGAGAGAGGGAGGGAGATAGAGAGGGAGCGATTGATTCTTGTGCCACGTCCAACCGAGATGCGCATTTCTGGTGTGTATTTTCTGTGCTGTGCCGTGTCAGAAAGGCCAACCTGAATGAGATGGTAGATCATGAAGGTGGCAATACCCGCCCTTCTCCACTCAGGGTGCACCAGCAGGAAGGAGATGTAGGCCTCGTTATACTTCACATCCGGCACCATGAAGCCAAAGCCAATCACCACCTTCTTATAGAGCGCCACCACACTGAAGTCTGGGTACTGCAGGCACTCGGACAGGTCCACGCCTACAGACACACCGTTGACGTTTCAGGCAGTTAGCGGACGCTCTTTTCCAGAGTGACTTACAAAAAGTGCTTTGTCGTTGGCTTACGGGAAGCGTCCCAACCAGGAACCGTTCCACCATCTTGGAGCGACAGCAGGAGCTCGGACGGGACTCACCGGGCCAGAAGACGTCGTGGCACATGGAGTTGACGGACGGGATGTGGTTGGGTCGCACGTAGCAGTAGTCGATGGGGGCGTCGGGCTCGGGCTGCCAGGACGTGTCCTTCCTGTGTGGGTATGACCGGATCTCTGCCAGCAAGCTCATCTTCAGAGGCTTCGTCTCGTAGTCTCTCCTGCGGGTGGAGGGAGGGGTATACGTGCGCACAGGAGGAATAAATTAAACATACTTTAAATCGCGTGGGAAAGAGACGGTGTGTGCATGTACCTTATATATGGTTTGAGTGTTCTGGAGGTGTAAGGGCTCTTGACGCCCTGATCCATGCAGGCGTCGGAACCCATGAGTCTGTGCCAGAAGGAGACGCAGCGTTGGTGGAGGCCCTTCCTGCTGGCTGCTGGCACCTGCACAGGGGACAGCAAACAAACCGTCAGAAAGACACAAAGAGCCACTCAGCACGCAAAGAAACAGCCATTACCTATTTATTACTGGCTCATAAATGAACATGGGCATGTGATATAATATATATAAACTGTTAGGGCTGTGAATCTTTGGGAATCCAACAATTCGATTCAGAATCGATTCATGGGGTCACGATTCGATTTTTTTCCGATTCAGTTTTTTCCGATTTCCTACTCCAGTCTGCTGGCATGAAAGCAGAGTACATTTATAAAGAAACCTTTAATTCTAAAGGTTTTATCAACCTATTGCAATAATGTAAACACAAAGGTAAATCCAAGACAACATGTCTGATTTATTTATACTTGCACGCATTTTTAAAAATTGTACAAACAACAAAAATATCTTTGAGGCTGACACTCAAGCTACCTGAACTGCTCACAGTTATCAGAACACTACATTAAAGTAATAAAACTGTAGTACAATAAATGAAATTGTTAGGCTAGCTGCCAGAACTTGCCACTACTCAAAACTTCCCGAAATACTTTACCGTTGCAGTCTCTGCAAATCGCATGAGTCATGTCAAGCCCTTTCTTACTCGGGCCGGGTTGACGGTAAAATCCAAAGTGTTTCCAAATAGTTGCTTGGAGCCGGTTGGATTTCTTTTTCTTCACCCTCCATACTTTAGCGGCGCAACAACAAACACCGTAACACGACACTACACACCCCTCTGTAGCCTAGGCATGCTTGCCTGTATATAGCCAACGCTGCTTCCTTGTTTTGCCTAGAACTACGGTGGCTGAGAAGGCACACCCGCAAAAAAAAAATATATATTTTTTGAAAATGAGAATTGATTCTGAAATCGTTCAATGTTAGAAACGCGATTCGAGCTTGAATCGTTTTTTTCCTGCAGCACTATAAACTATGTGAGTAAATAAGTGTGTGTGTGTGTGTGAGTAAATCACCTGAAAGCGGTCGAGTATGCGCATGTCCCGGCTGCTCGTCCTGTACTCCGCGCCTTCTATAGTGCCCCGGCTGGCCACGCCCGCCTGGGCCCCGTACACGCCTCCAACCAGGCTGAGGGCGGCGCTGACAGCCTGATCAGCGTCCAGCAGGGGCAGCGCTCGCTCACGCTTGGCCTGCCGCACCAGGAGCTTTCGCCGCAGCCGCCGGGCCTGGGGCGTGACGGCGAGCGCGTGAGGACACGCCTCCAGCCGCCGCAGCAGGGCGCGCTCCTCGTACAAGCCTAAGTGGGCGTGGCGAGGCCCGACGGCCGGCCCGGCCACGCCCCCTTCCTTCCTCCGGTTGCCGGCGCCGCGTCCCCGCGCGCCCGGGCCCTCGTCCCGGCCTCCGTCTTCTTCTGTCCGCTCCTCGTCCTCGCTCTCCGGCTCCTGCTTGACGAGCTCGGCCGGTCGTTGTTTCTTCTGGGCGAGGAGGGCTCGCGGCGGCAGGGCTGCCGAGGGAGGGGGCGTGTACTCGATGCCTGGGTCGATCACGCCCTCGCCATCCAGCTCGTCGTCATCTGGAGCACAGCGTCACATGAATAAAACAGCTCGATCCAAAACAGCTCGGAGCGCGCCCACACTACACGGCCCGTCTCTCGAGTGTCTCGCTCTCGCTGTAACTGCCCGACTCCACACTGCTCTGAAGCAGCTGTGCCAAACGTATGCATGCGCTGGTCAGCCTGTCGTGTGTGCGGCACAGCAACCGTCAGCAACGCTGAGTCAGATCACAGCGCAGCAAGTGCGTTTTATGATCTGGGGAGACGTACGACCACGAACCATGTGCTTCTGGGTGGAAGTTACGGGAGTAGCTTGTGCTTTGAGATTTTAAAGGTTTTAATGACTTTAAACAATCATGCCACTGAAGTGTGTTTGGCTGCATCACCCTAGTGTGTGTGTGTGTGTGTGTGTGTGTGTGTGTGTACTGTAAGCATTAACAGCGGAGCAGCCTTCAGTAGCTGCAGCATCAGTAGGAAGCGTCACTGAGCAGAGTTTAAGGGACTCACCGTGGAACAGCGCTTGAGGGGGCATGATGTCAGGTATGAGGTCCGCCTCCGACAGCAGGCTGGGCGTGGCCGAATGCGAGGCGGGCGTTCCCGGCGCGGAGAAGTCGGGCGAGGGGGAGGGCGAGGGCGAGGTGAGCGGCGTCCGGTCGGACGAGCTGAGGGAGGCGAAGTCCACCACCTCGCCCTTCTCCAGCAGCAGGTCGGGCCGGCGCCCGCGGCCGGCCAGCTTGACGGGCGTGGAGGCGGCGCTGCGGTCCAGGAACCCGGCCGCCTCCTTCTGCGCCCGCCGGATGTCCTTGGCCTCCTGCGTGCGCGAGCGCTTCTCCTTCAGGTGCATGGCGCTCTCCACCGGGTTGCGCCCTCCCCGCTTCCGCAGTCCCTCCACCGTGATGGTGGGGTCCAGAGACGGTCTCGAGACAGCTGGAGGCGGGACGGCGGAGCAAGTGGGAAGAAAGGGAGCCGTTTAAGCCGAGACTGCACATTGTCAGCAGCACACAGTGCAGGCCTTCAGCAGGATCAGTTCACCAGGCATCATCTGCTCTGACTTATCAAAACCTAAATGGTTGGTGTTACTCTGCAATTGGCTGTAAACTATAAGGTTAGCATTTCCCCAACCCAATCCTGGGAATCCACCAGACGGTTCCACGTTTTTGCTCTGTCCAGGTTCACAACACATTAGGTGAGAGCAAAAAAAGAAAAGAAATTGTGGACTGGTTTCACATGCCTTGAGGACTGGGCTGGGAAACACTATTAGAGAATGTTAAAATGACATTTTTAAAATATAAAACGTTATCAGATTAGCGCATTTCCCCAGCCACTTGCTTAAGTAGTGGAAAAGCCATCAGTGTATGAAATGAATCAGGTGTGTAATCATTTCAAGATCATTATATGCCAAAAATCAAGGGCTTGGGCCATACTGCCGTTCCAGCAGAAATCATTAACCATTCACCGCCACGTGGACGTCTTCTGCTGAGCTGGTGTGAAGTGGTCGAAAGCCATCACAGCTCTCTACCTTTGGCCTTGAGTGAGGCGGCTGAGGGCTTCTCTCCCTCCGGCCTGAGAGTGGGCGGCCGGTTCTGCACCAGCTTCCACCATCCGGGCTCCCCGAACTCCTGGGCCCCCGAGCGGAAGAACGTGGGGCTGCCAACAGAAAGACACCCGGCTACGGTGCTCCACCATGTGGTCGTTTTCTTCCTGAACAAGGAAAAAAAAAAAAAACACCAGAAATGAGTGCACCCTACAGGAGGCTGGGTGGGGCAGACCACCTCTCTTGCTCACCTGGCACCCAGTAAGAAGGTCCAGTGCCGGCTAATGAAAGCACAGATGTCCTCCTTCCAGCGGAAGTAGCCCTGTCGGCCCGTCCCCTCCAGAGACAGGTTATACATAGCCAGCATCACCACCTGCGTGCGCACACACAAACTAACCAATCACACTTACACACCAGCATCATCTCCCCCCACCCCCAATACACCATAGGCAACCAACCACACTTCAGTATTAATTTTAGCACACAACTTTAAAGTCTATTACATGTATGTATTCGGATTAATGTGGAAAACCCATCTCTTGCTTAATTTGGGTCTGGTAACAGCCATCTCTGGATCATAAACTGCCATTTGCTGCCATAGAAACAGTGCACGTGAGCACTTCTCACCTGCTGCCACGTGAGACGCATCCTCTCAAAGCTCTCTTTGCTGTCGTCGGAGCAGTCGGAGCACGTGAACTTGAAGAAGTTGTCCCCTTTCAGGTAGCTGGGTTGCTCTCCCCGAAGCTGGGCTGAACGACCGAGAGAGAGGAGTGAAAAACCTCCAAGATAAAGATGAAACTGAGACCAGGCAACCCTTTTTTTCCAGTCAGAGTTTATTGAGATAGTGATTGGATACATAGACAGAACATTCTCAGCCAATCATAGGTCACACAGTGACATGGTGAACCTTTAAAGCTAAGCACTGAAATGCAGAAATTCCCCATGTAATTCCTTAAACCATGTGACTTTGCTAGCTATCGTGCTTAAGTAAACACTACAAGCTTCTGCATTCCTGCACAAAAGCCTACATTCTTGCCAACAGGTCCAAAGAATCATCACGACCTTCAAGATCCAAATTCCACATGCACGGTTTGATACTTTGCCCATGCTCTCTCCATTTGTGACTCAAGAGGTTAAATTAAGTGTAAATACTCATAGACCACAGTCCCATCATCCTCACACTAGGTGGCGCCAGCAAACACCCTGCTAAGCCCCTTTCCTCACCCGAAGGGATCCACTTGTGGCACTTGTCGCAGTAGAAGGACATGTCCTCATTCCAGCTGGTTTCGCCGTCCTCACCCACGTCGCTGTTCAGCGAGTCGCCGCTCTGGTCGTGCGAGAGGTCCACCGACGCCTGGTCCTCCGACTCCACGATGAGGAGCGTCTCGCCCTCCACCTCACCCTCCTCCAGGCCCTCGGAAGTGGACATGCACGTGGTCCCCTCGTCCTGTCCTGCCAGGCCTCGCTGGTCCCCGCCGTCCATGGCTACGACTGAGGTCCACAAGTTAAAGCTAATGTAGGTGAATTGGTAAAGAACACCAAAAGCTTTCCTAGGCTCGTTCTCTACAACCTGACATTTATTAAAACAGAGGAAATAAATTACTGTACTAGACCTTGCAATTACCAGCTAAAAGTTCCCGCTCAACTGAACTAATTAATCAGTTATTAATAACCAATATCTGCTATATCCGTTATTTTTTCATGTGTGCACAGACAGACAAATGAGAGACTATGGGAAAGGAGATTTGGATGGAAGGTGTGGAACTGAATGAAGATGGGAGGGTCCTGTCCAGAAATGAGCGACAACGGCTTTAACGTCCTTGAATTGGACTCGATTCAGAATTCTTGTGTAAATAAAATTATAGACAATTCTAGATATTCTTTGAATGGCCATCATCATGCCAATACCCTGTTTAACTTCTTGGTCGGTTTAACCTTACCTGTTCGGATAGGCGGGTTAGGAGCCCTGCGCGCTATTTGCCGTCTGTGTTTCCCGTCGCTCTCGCTCGGCCACAAGCACTTTGGTTAGTTTTATCTGGTCCTCCAGGTCTTGAAGGTTCTTGCGCTTCCTCTCCAAACGCTCCAGGTCTCGGAGCACTCCCTCACGTAGTCTCTGATCAGAGGTGACCAACCAGGAAAAAAAAAAAAAATCAGCCATCTCTAGCTAGGTACTGCTGAGAGAGTTCTTGGTCAGACTATACAGAACGCAACGGTTTTGACGGATGGAGTGTGGCTTTCACACCTCACACCGTCAGTGAGTTAGCTAGCTAACTTGGCTAGGTATCAGTAACTATCCCAACATTTGGTACTAATGTTTTGCTACAGAAATGTCCACAAACGTCAATGTGGTTCCTACTGTTTATTTCTGTGTTCCCCAGCTAAGCAGTTAGCTTGGGAACACACCATGTAGTAAACGTGTTACGCTTAGCATTGCCTCAACAGGAGGCTGGCTAAAGTTATCATGAAACCTAGCTAACTAGCTAACAGTTAGCATCTGGAATTATAGAGCATTTGTCTAGCTAGCTTGTAGCTAACTAAGTTAAAATGCACGCTTACCTCTCTGTCCCAGTTCTGCTTGATATGCACTCCTACTACACTGCCAATGGTCAGTACTACTGATATTCCAAGAACAACTTTAGACACCACAGTCATAGCTAAAGGGCATTACTGTAGAGCTGTACAGACATCAGGTTGTTAGCTAGCTAGCTGACTAGACTGATAACGGGGCTGGAGGGGTTATTCTTCGCCTGTTTATCTGCAACAGTTGACAGTTACCGCCACCGACTGGACTGGAGTGGAAGACCCGGACAATCAGCAATTTACTCCAAATGTTCTTGTCAGTCAGTTTAAGTGTTGCCACGTTGAATTGTTGTAAACTTTGGATGGACTCTTGATTTCGGTCAAAATAAAAGGCAGTATCACATTAATATTTTTACTTTAATTGTCATTTTGTGCACTTTTTTTATTTTAGGAATTTCGTTAACATAAATATGAGACGCATGGGATGAATGGACGGGCTTTCCCAGACGACTCCTGTTCTGAAGGCTCCCGTCTGCCAGAATCCTCCAATGCTGTGTATATGTATGCGTTCTGCCTCGGACAAGACTGAAAAAGCAAAAACGATGCACCCAGAAAGCAGTGAGAACATCTAAGATTTTTTTCAGTAGCAGAAGAAGCAAAATAAGAGTACAGCTGAAAATCTTAAATTTGGATGCTTCTTTTATCCCAGTATTCTGTTTTAGAGAGATGCTAAGCAAAATGTACCTTGGGATGGACTGTTACTTCATGTGGTCCTTAAACTTCACCAGGTACACACACACACACACACACACACACACACACACACACACACACACACACACACACACACACACACACTCATGAGGATTTCTCTGCATGCAGACTTTCCAACAGCTGTACAAATACAAATTTACATATTCCCCCGCTCCTCTCCCCTCTCCTCTCCCTCGAACCCCCCTCTTCCTCTTGCACAAGTGATACAAACTCAGTAAAGAACATGATGTAAACGTGTGTGTGGTCTAGATGTTCATGCTTACCAACACATACAAAATGAGGGATGTTGTCATGCTTAATGGGTGTCCGACCTACATACTCAGATCTCAGATGTGTGTGCGTGCATGTGTATAGCACATGTTTCTTTATCCTTGCAACAGCTGAATGAAATAACCCTGTTTCCCAAACATTTAGGCAGTGCTTACATATGCCATGTGAGTGTTACTGTCAGTTTTGGCCAGATGTGATACGTCTTACTGTAAAACTTTTTACAGCCTCTAAACAGCTCTCAGTGAGAAGTAGAAATACCACATGTGTTTCTGGTACACAGGAGCAGATAGAGGTTTCTGTGTGAGTGTGAAGCTACAGGTCTAAGCAAATACTTTTGCACCGTTTCTTTGGATCTGCAAATGCTTCTCTTTCCACCTGCTCTTTGGTCTTCTCTGACTGATGGACATTCCTGGACTGCATCTCCTCTCCTCTCCTCTCCTCTCCTCTCCTCTCCTCTCCTCTCCTCTCTTCTTGTGGTCAGTCATTAGCAGTTTCCCCACCGTCCCACCATAAAACCAACCCCCTCTGAGCACCTAGCAGGAGCACGTCCATACGGGAGCAGGAAGAGGCCAAAGGTGTGTTTGTTTGTTTTGGGTGTAGGGGTATGTGAATCATGAGAGAGTTGTGTGTGTTTTTAGGAGGACGGTGGTGTAGATCTAAGCTGTTATCCTCTATGTGTTTGTGTCTCTAGCAAACTTGAGTCAACTCAAGGTGTTGAATTTTATCTGATGAATAGGGTGTGGTAAACACTACAGAGTGAGTCCGAGAGAGAGAGAGAGAGAGAGAGAGAGAGAGAGAGAGAGAACAAGACAGGGGCATAGAGCGTAAAACAGGGGCAGAGAGAACAAGACATGGGATAGAGGAAGACCAGGGCAGAGGTGGGGAGAGAGAGAGGAAGCGAGAGGTAGAGTGGTAAGGGTTGTAAAAAGGAGTTCTTTCTGGTTGTTTATTGATGTGTACATTGACCACATTGCATAACACACACTTACCATTTGCACTGACTGTCTCTTCCAACAACACGAAACAATGCAACACAGAAAAGATAACAGCAGATACAGCTTTGCAACCATTTATCTATTTTTGTGTTCCTTAAGTTGAGTGTGTGTGTGTGTGTGTGTGTGTGTGTGTCTCTTCCGTCTTGCTTTCCTGTGTTGATCAGGGGTGAGTAGATAAAGAAGGAACAGATCCAGGTAAGATGCGGGTCTCAGGTGAAACGCTGATTGTGTAACGTAAATCTAGGTCATGTTGTACAGTTTACCATCTCACACACACACACACACACACAAACACACACGTCCATAGACATATTGTTTAGATTTTGTCAACAGTTGTGTTCCAGTAGAGGGAGTGTTTTTTAAATATGGAACACATGCTAGAATACTGTATTCTACACTTTGGCTGCCATTATTCAAGGACCTCTAGTGGCAGGAAGTGTGTTAGCCTTCTTTAAAGTTTTATTTGACAGTAATAACTCCATTTATTAACTCATTCATGCAGTCATTCAAATTCACAGGCTCACTGTTGCTCTTCCCCATAAATTCGGATCTCACCAACTCATCCATTCTCTCTTCACTCCTTCAATCTTCACCATTTTTATTCAATCACTCAAATATTTTTTTTTTTCTAATTCATACATTTGCTCACTCAGTGGCACAAACTTTCTACACTCCCTTACGTACTCATACCAAAGAATTCTTTTTAAGTCTTTCATTAACTAACCTTTTTACTTATTGTAATTCTTTTAGCATTGATACACTATACACTATTCTACTAGATATTCTAGAAAATCTTGGAACAATGGAGCATTTCTGGTTCATATCATATCTGATTGACTGCTATTAGTTTTAAATGTCAATGGCAAAGTGTCTCACAAAGCTATGTTCTAGGACCTTTGCTGCTTTCAGTGCCTCTGGGTACAGCTATGAGTAAACATGGTGTTAACTTTCAGTCACTATACAGATGTTATACAACTGCATGTTTCAGACAAACCAAATGACAGATACCAGTTTAATACAACATGTAAAAGACATCAAAGATCAGATACTGAATAACTGTTTTTACTTGTATCAATGGGTTTAAATATACTTTTTTTATTACTAACACCAGACATCTACCAAATCTTTGACACTGGCTACTTATCTTTGACATTGGTCAAAGTGACAGTGACACTCCACCCCCCCCGCCTTGTCACTTGTCATCCTCAATTTGCTCATTATGGATGTTCATGTAACATTTCAGTGAAGCTGCTTTGCGACAATATCAACTGTAAAAAGTGCAACATCAAATTTAATATAATTAAATTGAACTGTAATTAATTTCCTCTCACTTGCTGACGCCATTATGCAATTCATTCTCAGACTCTTGTATCAGTGAGTGACTTGTATTCACTCTCACTCTCATAAGAAGTCACTGCACGAGAGAACAGCTGAAAATGATTAACCTGCAGACATTCCCGTATTTACAATCTCCTCTTAGCACACGATGTTTGGTCTTACGTTTAGGAAGCAAACAAACCCGTGTCGCGGATGTCGGTAAATGTCAGGTGTCCAGAGAGAGAGCGCGTGTGCTAGGGGAACTTGGGGAATCCAAGGGGAGGGAGAATTCGATCGGGAGGCGGGGAGAAAAGGCCAATGACCCTTACTCCTAAAGTGATGACGAGTCTTTAGTTCTGGCGTTCCCTTCCCAGTGTATTTCTTGGAACGAATAAGGAAGCGATGTAAACATCTGTTTTCGGCGTCAGACCTAATCCATGTGTATGTCCTCTCTTGGTATTGAAAATAGTTATTTGCACATTTATTTTTTACATTTTCTCAATTGTGTCAGTGTGGTACGCAAATTATACGAAACTGAAACAAAATGCTACACATGTAGATTCCGTAGGTACTTTTATTTGATGCGATTTACCTTTTTCCCCCAAAACTCATGTGTTCTAATAATTCAGACATTCCAGCAAATCTGGCTTTGGACTACAAACCCCATTCATTGACTACGACGCCCCTTTTTCTTTTGGCCGCATGCTTCAGCGGACTCTTCTTAAAGCGGTTGGTTTAATGGCCGGTGATTGATTGGTCTTTATCCAATGACATCTGTTCTAGGATCTTGGAATTTGGCCAACAGGCGGGAGCTTTGCCAGCTCACAGAAAGTGCCACGACTCCAGTCAGCGGCTATTCCGAATAACTGAAAATTTGGAAGTTGGGTAAGCCAAACATTTTAATACTCCTTTCTGAGACTAAAATTTCCGCTCATTGTGGATTTTGATTGTAGAGACGTTAGTTTAAGCCGCGTGTCAATATTGCAACAATGTTACCTTGTTCAAATGTTTTTAAACAACGTTTAAAAACTTGCTTGCACTTGGGATGGATGGTTGAACGTTTGTGTGTTGTGCTGGGAATCTGATTCACCAGTTTTTCCCCTTTCCTAAATAACTTTACAGTGGTCTCCACTTCGTGATGTCCGTGTTCTTTTCAGGTTCCGTGTTCTTTTACGGTGAAATAACTCGCATATACAGCGCTAAACTGAGTTTGAAGTTCTGTTTCATTAGTACTGAGGGACTAAACGGTAGCTTACCAAAAACTGTTAAACAGTTTAAAGATGATGTGGCTCAATCTATGTTTGGTACCCTCTTTCGAACAATAGCCAGTAAATTGCAGTTTGATATAACGGACATTTTCTAACGCCAGTCCTAAATCGTTTATTTCGATGTAACAAAGAGATAACATACTTTTGTACACGTTTCACTATCTGGAAATGTGCAATATATCGCTTTCGTCGGCAATCAATTATGCTGCAACTTTGAATATAAGTCACAAGAAGGGGACGCTAATAGAAAACACTTTTGCAGTTATTAAATCTTTATTTTATGTTTAAGCTGTTACTTATTATTTGTGACGGCTTAAACATAGGCTGTCACAAAAATGTGAAAATTGAAACAAGGATTGTTCCGTTATTTGGCTTAGACGAAGATCTTGCTCATATGGTAGACAGACAATTCAGCAGAGGTTATGAAAGTAAGAAAAACATCGTCTAATTGTAGTTAGTCATAAACTGTTGTCCCGTGCTTGAGATTGCCTCTGGGAAGGCCATGTAAAGAACTCTTTACAGAAATGATCAGAATAAAAACCCTCCAGCGCTACTAACATGGGCCCTACAGTAAGTTTGAATAACGTGTACCGGTGAGTTGGCCGTTAGAGTTACTAATGTTATGTAACATAAGGGATCCCTAAATGGGTTAATGTCTGGGACAGCACACAATCCCGTCTTCAGCGAGACGCGTCTAGCACTCTAAAGTATGGCCATGAATTTATCTACGGCTGACTTTCGTGCAAGAGTGTCGATCTACACCCCTGGCGGATATAATGATATTGCCTAAATGGAGTGTATGACTTGGAAATATAGGGCGGTTAATTGTAGACTAGCAGTGCCTGAGAAGCACAGCACAGCGATGTACGTACGCGCTTGGATTTTGCAGCGTTTTTGTCTCCAGATTAATATTCGCACCAGTTTTATGTGACTTAAAGTAACCGGTTAATTAGATGCGTTTGCTCAAGCGCAAGAACGCTGAAGATCTACAGTACATATGTAACAATGTACGGCGTGTGTGAGCGAGCCTGAGGGTGTGCTCATGATGGGAAACACGTCGGCTGCTAACATTAGTTGATGGATGGAGTCTGAATCTGTAGATGAGTCTAAAAAGCATTCTACAAAAAAACTTTAATCATCTCTCTTCAGAGCTTTAAAGAACTATATCACTTTGAAATACTAACCTGGCTTAAAAAACAAGAAGTGGTGATGCAATCACATTGACTCGTCAGGTGAACTGGCCCCAGGTTTTCATTCATGTTAAATGTTCCTGCAAAGACGCTGTGGTGTAAACAAACAAATAACTGAATTCTAGAAAACTGTCTTGGCAGCTTGGCTTATATCTGATCAATAAGCTCCTGAATATTGGTATAGGTTTCATGGGGTTTTTAATTAGTTGGATTTCAAGTTGTAGATGTTCAAAAATGGCGCTATGAGCATATTTTCTATACAGTCAAAGTTGTGGTGATCATTTTGATGAAGGTTGGCAAGCTTAGAAAAAGCTTCTACTTCCATTCTGTTTTGGCTCTTGGATCTTTTTTTTTTAAGGTCTCTAATTTATTCGTTTAAGTGTGTGTGTGTGTGTGTGTGTGTGTGTGTGAGAGGGGCAGAGAGAGTGTATGTAAAAACGAGTGCATTCTTTTTATGGCTAGTCAGCATTTTCCACTCACCTGAGGTCCTATATGCGTGTGTGTGTGCGCGCTGGTGTACACGTGTGCACATGTGAGTCTCTATGACTCTTGGACAGGCCCGAAGACATTCCATTCAGAAAACTCCAGCTTGTGCAAATGTGCCATTGCTCTGTGTGCGGCGGCGGCAGCGGTGGTGGTGGGGTGTGTGTGGAGGGGGTGGAGGTGGGAGGTATTGTGTTGCTTGTAGCACAGCCTCACCACATGGAGGTTGGTGTGGGTTGAAGTATAGACTGCAGTGTGATGGCATGATCTTTGGGTCTCAAACAGAACAGAATTATGAATTTTAGAGTGGCCAAATCACAATCCTCATCCGGTACTTCAAACATAAGAGCTTTAATTACATTGTGGTTCAAGTACAATAAGCGTAAATTGTTGCATTAGATCACAGTTGTAACATAGCTTGCTGAAATTTGAACCTAATTGATCATATTCGGTTAAGACAAAGGCTGGAACGGTTTCATTTAATGACAGTTTAAGTGTTAGTCAGACTCATTAAGGTAAATTTAAATAATTTGGCTATGATCAGTTGTTTATTGGCTACCTCATTGGGAGTCTCAGGAGGGTGTTCCAATGGATCTGTGTTTTGTCTTGTTGCAGAAGCAGGATCAGGGGTTGGGACAGGACTGAACAAAGATGGACGTGTACGACCCTCAGACTCTGGGAATTGTAGTGTTCGGTGGCTTCATGGTGGTTTCGGCCATTGGCATTGCCCTGGTCTCCACTCTGTCTATGAAAGAGACGTCATATGAAGAGGCTCTGGCTATCCAAAGGCGTGAGTTAGCTAAGACCCAACCCCAACGTGGTGACAAGAAGAAAAAGGCTTCAGAGAAGAAAGGCAAAGCCAAGAAGAGGGAGGAGAAACCCAATGGGAAGCTTCCAGAACAGGAGACGCATGACTCTGGTCCTGAACCAGGTACAGAGACTAGCGAACCAGAACCAGAATCTGAACCAGAATCCATGGCTGCTCCAGAGCCTGTTCCTGTGGTTGAGGCCCCAGCTGTCCACAAACCAGTGATCCCTCAACCGAAAGCTGATGTTGAAGTGGCAGTGTGTTATGTTGCACCAACTAAGGTTCCTGCTGTAGCAGCCCCTCCTGCACCTTCCCCAAGGGAGAAGAAGAAGAGAAAGGTGGCGAAGGTTGAGCCAGCCCCTGCTAAGCCTTTGCAGATTGTTGCAGAAAACACCGCTAAAGAACTAGTCTCTAAAATTGCCAAGGAACCGGTCACTAAGGAGCCAGGTGCTAAGGTTGCCAAGGAACCGGTCACTAAGGAGCCAGGTGCTAAGGTTGCCAAGGAACCGGTCACTAAGGAGCCAGGTGCTAAG
>JAOXYF010000020.1:3663075-3681811 GCA_028565775.1 Sternarchorhynchus goeldii | reverse complement strand
AAGGTTGCCAAGGAACCTGGTGCCAAGGAGCCAGGTGCTAAGGTTGCCAAGGAACCTGGTGCCAAGGAGCCAGGTGCTAAGGTTGCCAAGGAACCTGGTGCCAAGGAGCCAGGTGCCAAGGAGCCAGGTGCTAAGGTTGCCAAGGAACCTGGTGCCAAGGAGCCAGGTGCTAAGGGTGCCAAGGAGCCAGGTGCTAAGGGTGCCAAGGAACCTGGTGCCAAGGAGCCAGGTGCTAAGGTTGCCAAGCAACCCATCACTAAGGAGCCAGTGGCAAAGGCTGCAAAGGACCCTGCCACAAAGGTTAACGAAGCTGCTTCAAAAACTGTGAAGGAGTCATTCGCTAAAGCTACCAAAGAATCTGTCTCAAAGGCTGCCAAGGAACCTCTAGCTAAGGAATTGTCTATGAAGGCTTCCAAGGAACCTGTTGCAAAGGAATCTGCCAATAAGACTACAAAGGAGCCTGTCACAAAGGAAATGGCAGCTAAGATTGCCAAGGAACCTGTTGCTAAGGAATTTATCGCGAAGGTTTCCAAGGAGTCAGTCCCTAAGGTTGCTAAGGAATCAAATGTTAAAATCGTTAAGGGTCAATCTGTTAAGGTTGCTAAGGAGCCGGTAGCTGCTGAGATTGCCCCAGTGACAATAGCTCTTACAAAAGCTGAAGAACCCAAACCTGAAAGAACTTCCAAGAAGAAGTCCAAGAAGAAGGCAGAGGCAGGTAGGTTCTACCAGGTTATACCACAGAATTAAATCCAGCAGGGACCAGTTAGCACCAGTTTGCATGGATAATGCTGACTTGTGTATTTGTTTTCTGTTTTTAAGTAGCTGTAATAACATCTGTGAATGAGGTGTTGCTTGATGAAGCAACAAAGATCCTTATTAATCTATATCTGAAGATTTAAATTTTTTAATGAATAACCACATTTTCCGTTTGTCTTCAGTGGTTGCCATGGACGCGGCTGATGTGCCCCTGCTGTTGCCATTTAAGACGCTTGTTGCCACTCTTAGCAGCTCAGTGTTCAGTGAATCAGAGACACAGAAACTTCTGGAGATCATCGGTGACAAGGCAGGAGCCGACACCTGGCAGCTGGTATAACGCTACACTCCCAAACTGCTTTCTTCCTCATTATCGCATGTCTGTCCTTTTCATTCACTTGTTTTGTTAGTGGCTTTAGTAGTCATCCATGTGCAGTGGGCATTTCTGAGGTTTCCAAGCTGAATATGGGCAGTAGTTTTACAACTTGCTGCCTTCTCATGTTTACCTCTCATCACTCCCCTCCCTCACTTGTGTATGTTTATCTCTATTCTGCTCTCTGGTGCTTTCTCTCCTGATTTTCATTCAGGCGTCCCAGAAGGGCGACCCCTTGGCTGCTCTGAAGAAGCAGTTGGAGGAGAAGGAGAAACTCCTGTCTGCCGTGCAGGACAACGCAGCTGCAGCTAAGACGCGCCTGCGCGAGCTCACCAAGGTGCACGCTTGCGTGCTTTACACAGCTACTTGTGATGTCCATATCAGATCGGTGTTGTATTTCCTTTTGGGGCAGGAACTATACAGCATGACTTCAGCCGGCAGGTCCTGCAACACCCGGAAGCCCCTCTTCACTGAGGTGCCTGTTGTGTCTTGTCATGTCCCGCAGGAGCTGAGCAGCGAGAAGAGCAAAGTAGCATCAGTGGAGACGAGGCTGAGCTCGGAGCTGAGCGCCCGCGAGCAGGAGATCGCTGCCCTGAATACCAGAATGAAGGCCTCGTATGAGGACCACACCCTCCAGACTCAGCAGCTCAACAGCAAGGTCGGGCTTCGCAGGCCGACATAGTCGCGGCTTTTTTGTGTTAAGTGGCACACGCGTGTTTGCTCGTGATATCATGCGCGTTGAAATCCACTTCTCCGCTCTTATCAGCATCTCTCCGCTCAAATGGACGAGAGTCTGGGGTGTTGTAGGCATTTGTGTATACTTGTGTGCGTGTGCAGATCCAGAGCCTACAAGAGCAGCTAGAGAATGGCCCCAATGCCCAGCTTGCCCGCCTTCAGCAGGAGAACACCATCCTTAGAGATGCCCTGAACCAGGCCACCAGCCTGGCAGAGAGCAGGTGCGCTGGCGCACACATACACACGCACACTCTCGCACTCGCACAACAGTCATGTGTTGGCTAAGAGCAGGTATATATGGGTGTGTACACTCAGACAAAAAGCCATGTGGAGATCAGGGATTTAAAGACGCATGTAGTGGGTGAGGTGCTAATACACCACCGCTCGCATGTCCCCTCTCTCTCTCTCTCTCTCTCTCACACACACACACACACACACACACTTTCACTCATGCTCCAGACTGTAATGTCTGCGTTCTCTCCTGTTGTGCTCCCATCAGCACAAGCATTCTGGCTGGGCACAGGAAAGTCACAGTGTTAAGTCAACAAAGGAATGATGCAGCAGTAAATCCATCTTTTTAATGTGAACTGTTGAAGGCTTCTTCACCAGCACTACCCACCCCCCCAACCTTCCCCTATTGTAATATCTTAAATAAGTGATTAGTGTTAAGTAGTGTCGTTGTCACTTCTTTCACGTGCACCTCGCAGGCAGAACGCAGAGCTGGCGAAACTTCGTCAGGACTGTGCGCGTCTCGGCCGTGAGGCGAGCGAGCGAGCAGACTCCCTTCACGCAGAGGAGGAACGCAGGAAGACGCTGGAGACCAAGTTGACCATCATGGAGGAGCAGCTGACCCAGGCCAAGGTGAGCTTTCTGGCCTTTCGAAGTCACCTGTGGGTACCGCGGGGTCATCATCTAGTTTTGGACCCCTCTGGTGCTCCGGATCTCTAGAATGAACTTTGCAGGTACCACTGCAATGTATTGTTAATGCTGCCGATGCAAAAGAAACGGTGTTGACTTGGGTTAAAAATGTTTTTTTTTTTGGGCGTATGTGCACACGCAGGCAGAACGAGTGGAGGCGGAGAAGGCCCTGCAGCAGAGGTTGGAGCGAGTCAATGGAGAGCTACGCCAGGCACAGGACAGCAGCGCCGCCCTACAGTCTCAACTGGAACAGTTCAAGAAGGAGGCAGGCAAGCAGAGTGGTGAGTGTGCCTCAGGGGGCCAGCCATGTGGTTTTCACCATTTAGACAGGGCTATATTTCATATAAAAGACGTAATCAAGCATTGGCAAGTATGAAATTACATCTGCTCCATTAATGCCATTGCTGTTCATATCTTTCTCCAAAGTTTTGGAGTGTTTGTTTGTTTTTAATAACAATTCTTTGTTGTGATTCTGCTTGTGTGCGTGCGTGGACAGAGCTGCGGGAGCAGGTGTGCCTGACGGAGGCGGAGCTTAAAGACCGGTGCACAGAGGTGGAGGCTTTAAAAGCTCAGCTTGCTCAGGTACAGCAGGACACATCTGCCCGCCTTCAACAAGTTGCCGTGGAAAGAGAGGCGCGACCGCTGGCTGAGGCACAAGTAATGAGCCAAAATTATTAACAATAACAGGAAAAATTTGTGGGGAAACCAACTCTAAGTTTGTGTTCATTCTTACAGGTGGATAACTTGGAGGATCAATTGAGGAGAAGGTACAGAATTGCAGCCTCATAATACTGAAAAATATAAAGTCAATCCAAATTGGAACTGATGTGCTTTCTCTGTTCAGTTTGACAGAGAGGGAGGGGCAGCTGGTGTCACTGGAGGCGGAGCTAAAACAACTGAGGGAGGAGCTTGACGCAGTTAAGGCTGCTCGTCCTGAGCCCACTCCAAATGGGTGAGGCAGCAGTTTTATGTTTGATTTCTAACAGCAAGGAATAAAAAAAATCCTACTAAGGCTAAAGATAACTCTGTGAACCCTCCAGGCGGCCGGGTGAGCGCTCCTCATGGCAAAATTGTTCTCTTGTGTTTCAGTGAGAGAGAAAAACAGGAGGGTGAGACACACAACACTGCTGAGCTTCAGCTTCTACAGAGCAGGTACTCCACACGTTCTCCTCCTCCTCCCCCCTTATGTCTCTCTTGCATTCTAGTTTCACATATCCACTATTATTGTATGGTTTTGCACTTTCACCTGCTTCATTATTAATATTTGGTGCCTCCCCTGAAGAAGCTTGAATTCCATTAAGTTAAATTTTGTATCTCCATTCACCCCCCCCCCCCTTCCTCTTAGCCTGAAGGTGAAAGAGGACTTGGTGGCTTCTCTTGAACAACAACTAGAAATGGTGAAGGAGAGTATGAATGAGGTACAGCGATATGAAGTCCTTGTTTTATTTCATATTCTCTGTTGTGCTTACGAGAAGAAAAGTGTGAATGGATGGGACTGATTGTTTTTTCCTAACATGTTGTTCTCATCCGCAAATTCAGGACTCGAAGCTACCAGGATGTTGTAGAGTGAAATTGTATTTTAACCGATATATATAATATAATTAATTTTGTGTGCCCGCCTCCCCATGCTCTTGCCCCGCCCCCTCACTCATGCAGGCAGAGACGTCTGTGCAGCATCTGCAGAAGAGCCTCACGGAAAGGGAGAGCCGGGCAGAAGACCAAGAGGCAGAGCTTAAGCAGCTAAGAGAAGAGCTGGAACAGCAGAAGACTGCAGTAAGGGCACGTTCCAATCACTACCGATGCACCCTTAATTATCTTACTTCCTCCCTTCCTCTCAGCTGCACATATCTAGTTCCATTAACAGCTGTTAATGTCTTCAATTTCCGATTTCACCAGCAGCTAATTGTTTGGTTGAGTTTTTTCATTGTTGGTGAAAATAACGTCTGCAGCACACATTGCCCCTTGTCTGGTTTTCCTGGATCTCCGTTCTCCAGCTCATGCCCTCCTCTTCTGTTCCCAGGCGGAGTTGGCAGAGGCAGAGCAGCCATTTGAGAGGTAAGGTGTGGCCCATCTCAGGACCGAGGCTCGTTTACAGTTGGGCCTCGTTAAAGTTTGTTAAAGTTTCTGTGTGTAAATACAACCCCCCCCCCCAGCCTGGAGAAGGACGCACGTCTGATTTCTCTGGAGGACGAGCTGCAAGTGCTGAGAGAGGAGACAGAGCAGGCAAGAGCCAAGAGCAGCGTAAGTTTCCACACGTGTGGTACACGCCTGCATATATGACGCACTCTGTAGAATCATACCAGGTGCTGATTGAGTGTAGAAGGCCTCAAATACATAAGATGCTACAAATGTATTATTTGTGTTCAGCTAATATGTATCAAGTGAAAGCAACTGAGGGCCAATGGCAAAAAAATGTCGTGTGTGTGCGTGCTTGCAGGAGCTGCGAGAAAAGAATTATGCTGCTGTAGAGGCTCTTGCTGCAGCCGAGAGACTGAGTGAAGAGAGACTCATCCAGGCGAGAAAAACACAGGTCTGAAAGCACACACACGCACGTGCGCGCTCTCAAGTCTGCTCCAGTTTATTCACTGCTTGAACATGTGCTTTCACTGTGTTTGTATGCGTGTAGAGTGAAGTCGAACAGAAACTACACTCACTCCAGAATGAAACCAAGAACGCCCTTCAGAGCCTCTTTCCACACATTGCCATGGCAACGGAGCAGGTGCAGGAGACTTTGTTTCTCACTTCCACACCTGACTCAACATTACAGCCAAGTCCACAACAGATGGACAAGATTACAGTAACGAACACATGGTTTTTCCACGCACACTCAGGGCTAGGGTTCTAGGAATAACATGCATATTACATAGTACCTTCAGGGATTCTGGGTAAATGAGTCCAAGGCACTGAGAGGTTGTTGGAAGCAGGTTAAGAACAAATGAATACAAGAGGTCAGTCTCTGTTTGTTAGATTACAGGCTCTGTCTGCAATTTTATCCAAGATCAATAAAGTGTTATCGTATCTTATCTTAACACGATGTTGGTATCTGGCCTGTAGTTCACTGTTTTCTTTTGCAGTATAGGTGAACCCTCAATGATTACTGCCTGTTCAGACTGTGTGTGTGTGTGTGTGTGTGTGTGTGTGTGTGTGTGTGTGTAGAGTAACTGGTTGGAGGTGTTCATTCAGAAAGCACAGGAGTCTCTTGCACAAACCCGGCAGGAACCAGCAGAGGAGCGAGACCACACAGAGCTGACGGTAAGAGAGTGCACCCATACATACACCCTCGCACTAGAAGTACAGCTTCTGCATGCTGACTGTGTGTGGGTACTTGCTGCTATCCAGGATGCTCTGCAGAAACTGAGGGAAGCGGAGCAGAATGAAATGGCACTGCAGGCACAGTGTGAACAGTACAGAGCAACTCTCAGCCAGACGGTATAACTGACGCGTGCGCGCGCGCACACACGCACACCAACTCATTTCCTCTTGCTCTGTCACACCCAGTCATTCACTGGCTTGCTGACTCATTGACCTTGTGTGTGCCTGCATGCATGCATGTGTGTTTTGTAGGAGGTTATGCTGAAGGACCTCCAGAACAGCGTTGAAGAAGGAGAGCTCACCAGGCAGTCTCAGCTCTCTGAGGCTGAGGACCAGCGTCGCGCAGTAAGCACCACACGCACGCGTCTGTACGCACCAGCAGACGTCTGTACGCACCAGCAGACATCTGTGGGCTCCCCGTGATCTCAATCGTCTTTCTTCCCCGTCCTCCAGGCCTTGGCTCAGGTGAAGGTGTTGGAGGAGAGGGTTGAGGTGCTGGCAATGAAGAACCAGAGCACAGAGCAGGTGGAGCATCATAACTAAATGCCCTACTGTCACACGAACTCGCTCGTTAAATACAAACCCACTCATTTAAGCTGTGTGTGGGTCTGATGTTCATGGGGGCCTGTCCTTCCTCTGTAGCTGAAGGCGCAGGTGGTGCTTCTAGAAGCACAGCTGGAAAAACAGCTGGAGTCCTTCAGCTCCAGTCAAACGTGCGCTCATGAGGTGGAGCAGGTAAACCCTGTGATGCGTTGCAATATACACACTACCACTAGGTGGCACTTCTGTATTTAAATGTAACGGAAATTTGCCTGGAGCTAAATAATGTTTTTTAGGGGGTGGTTTCACACTTTTTTCTTTTTTGTGGTCTTTCCTCAATTATTCACATTTAGCTGAAGATGTTGTTATCAACCACTCAGACTCAGTTGGAGTCTGCCCAATCAGAGGCTCAGAAACAGCGTGCTGAACTCTTATTGGTAAGTCACTGTAGAACCCATCAGATGCAACAATTTCTTACTAGGGCTTTAACTGCTGTTTCAAGATCAGCCTTCCAGCATTTTCACTTTTATAAAAGCGACAAACTGGCAAAAGTATGCTGAAGAGAACAGCAGCCTCTCTGTGGGCTGGGGCGTGTGCTGCATTGGAGGTGGGGTTTGTGTTTGAGTGACTGCTGTGCATTGCAGGTCAAGCAGCAGCTACAGGAGGTGACTGAGCACGTGCAGAGGCAGGAAGACACTCAGCCCAGCCAGGTCAGGCTGAGGCCCCACCCTGCTCAGCTTGGTGTGCTCGTGTTTGTGTCCATGCTTGCGTAAGAGGGAGGGAGACGAAGCATGTGAAAGAATTCTGCCTGACCGTAGTTGCTTTTCTAATGCTTGCTGGCTGTAGTAACTCTATTTAAAAAAAAAAAAAAAAAAAAAAAATTCTACTTCCTACTGCTTGTCTGACACGTCTGCTCTGCATGAACTGCATTAACATGGGAGAGAAGCAGCTTTCAGGAAGGGCTTTGTGCTGGTCCGTCTCTAAAATGCTCAAAGACATGTCTGAGGCAGGAAGGCGTGTTTGAGTTGGTTGATTCCAGGTGCCTAAGCTTTTACTGGTGTGTGTCGGCAGCTGTCCCGGAGACTGACTTACCCCGCTGTTTATCTCTAACCTCTCCTTGCACACACAAACACCTTGACTACACCTTCTCCTAATTTGGTGGTCCGTAGCGAGTCCCTTTGTTGTGATTTGAAGATGGCCTTGTTTGACATTTGACCTGACCTCCACCACAACAGGTGCAGGCGCAACTTGAGCAGACGGAAGGCCGACTGCAGACAGAGGAGAGCGCTCGGCTACAGTTGGAGCACAGCTATGACCAGGTAACCATGACGACATGCACCAAGCCCAGCCATGATGAAGACTCTCGTGCTTTTTTCAAGACTTTTTCGGTTTCTCTTTATTACTGTGCGTCATGGAGGACCGCATGTGTCTGCGTGCGTGCAAACGCTCTCTTGCAGGCTCTGCGCCGCGTGACGGATCTGAAGGCTCAGCTGAAGGAGCTTCAGGCAGCAGGAGAAGATTCCTCTGTTGAGCTGAAGGTTTGTGCTGCACAGAGACTCACTACCACATCTGTGACCTTCGCCAGCCACAGATCAATGAGCCGGCTGTGGATGCGCAATGACGGGTGTGTGTGTGTGTGTGTGTGGGGATTAGGAGAGGTTGGAGAAGGAGGCAAGGCTGACTCAGGACCTTGGCGAGGCAGCCGCCACACTTCAGCGACTGCTGAAGAGCACCCAGGAGGAGCTGACCAAGGAGCGGGAGGCGGTGAAGGCCCTCCAGGGGCAGCTACAAGGCCAGGTGTGTAGAGTACAGGGCAAGGGGTGTAGTGTATACACAGGGCTTTAGTGGCATTGTTTTACTGCAGCACTCATAACTTTAGTTATTAAGGTATTCAGACATTCAAAAGTATAGTTTGGTACAATATAGAAATTTTTCTAAGTGAATGTACAGCAATATTTGTCACGCTTTTGTGAGTGAGAATTTTATAGTGTGAATGGGTTGTTATTTTTTCCCCTCCTTTGCAGGAAGGAGAGGAGCTGAAAGAAGGAACCTCTGTGTGATGTCACAACTTGAGGGAGGAGAAAAATAAACTGCCAAAAATGCCTTAGTTGTTGTCTCAATAATCTTTCGTACTGTAGTGGAATCTGTGTAATCAATGAGGATTTCAAAGGGAGGGCATAAAATGAAAACAAATGGATCCAAGGGAAAGGAGTTACAATGTCCAATTTTGTTTGTCGATTCCTTTTGTTCCTGTTCTGTGTCAAATTCTTCACATTCCTGCGACTCTCATCGCTCAGTGTTATGGAAAGGACAAGGAGCTTGTGCTATAGATGCGCACTGGTGTGCAATTTTTCTTTTTTTTTTTTTTCTTCTTGCAAATATTCTCCTTTCTCATTGGTGTGAAAAGGGAGGGAACTTTTCCTGCTCCAGCGATGCAATACAAGCCTTACACTATGTAGTCAGCTGCTGACCAAATGTGATTTAAATTTAAAATAAAAACATGTAAGTGTTTCTCTGGTGTATCTCTCTCTGTCATTCTGCATGGGTTGACGTTTTTTTTTCTACGATGGTTTGATAAGCTGCAGTGCTGCTCCAGAAGGACATCATTTTGCACGGTGTAGTTTTCTCACCACCTAGACGTCACTTGCATTTCTGAAGGAATTATGTGTTTGTTAGGAAAAAGATGGGGGGGGGGGGGGTTCAATCTTACATTTAGAAGAGAAACTTCAGAAAGTCATTCATCTTCATAAATCAAAGATTCTGTAAGTGTTTCATCAGGGAGTTCTGTATTTGTCATTTTAAAGATGCTACGCAATGATCTTGTTTTAATAACTTAAATTTTTCCCCAGTCTGATACCTGATTGACATTCAGTGTCATTTATTTGTTTGGCTAGTTCTGAACATTCAGAAATATTCAGAAAATGATTTATTTCAATATTATAATTAGATCACATCTACATAATTCAAATACTACTAATACAGTGACCAGGAAGAAATAAGCGATAAACTACAGACTCTTATTTTGAACGTTAATCAAAGTCAATAAAAACGGGGTGAAAATGGCAACTGTACAAAAATATATTAAAATCATACTGACATGTATTACAACTGTAATGATCATGTGCGTTGTTTTCATTTTTCCAAGCATTTTTTTTAAATAAACGATTTCTGTGGACGTTGTGTATCTTATCGTATCTGATTTTACCATCCTCAGAACTGATTGGACGCTCCTAATCGACGTCAGACCCGGCAAGATGGCCGCGTACAGTAATGCTCTGCGTCTCTGCTACCGTATAAGTTTAAATGCCAATTTTAGAAAATTGTCAGGGAGTGTGAGAAGGTGTTCGATCCTGTCACACACTCAGGTTCACGACGAATTTACTTCTAAAAGGGTACGACGGATGTTTATTGATTTTTTCAAGGAGCAGCACGAACACCGAGTTGTCTCGTCTTCGCCTGTGAGACCGAGAGGCGACCCAAGTCTTCTGTTTGTAAACGCTGGAATGAACCAGGTAGAAATAAGTGTCTGTATTAGACAGGTTTTTTCTGGCATGTTGTTGGACATATGGCGACCGTTAGCTATATCAGCTACTCAACATTACTTTGTTGAAGACTCTACAAACGTCTTGATAATTCATAGCCTGGCTGACAAGGGTCAATCTAACCTACATTAGCTAGCTAGCAGCGTTCCCATAGTAATCACATTGCGAGAGTGATATCTGATCGCACATGCTCGTAACGCCTTTAACTTTTCCTGCAGTTTAAACCCATTTTGCTGGGCTGTGCTGACCCGCGCAGTGAAATGGCTTCTTACCGGCGGGTGGTGAACAGTCAGAAGTGCGTGCGTGCAGGAGGTAAACACAACGATCTCGAGGATGTCGGCAGGGACGTGTACCATCACACCTTCTTCGAGATGCTGGGGAACTGGTCGTTTGGCGACTACTTCAAGGTCGGTTCGCCTCCCTTCGTTAGCATCCAGTTAGTTTTAGATTAGTGTAGTTGTAATTGCGTGTGTGACTTGTGTGCTGTAACTGTAGCTGGCGTGTGTAGTTTTAATTGTGTGCAATAACCGTAGCTATCATGCGTAGTTGTAGTTGTTTGTTGATACTATAGCTGCTGTATGTAGTCATAGTTGTGTGTTGTAACCATAGCTGTTGTGTGTACTTGTAATTGTGTGTGAGCTGTGTGTTGTAACCTTAGCTGGTGTTTTTAGGTGGAAGCTTGCGCGATGGCCTGGCATTTGTTAACAGAGGTGTACAGGATTCCTGCCGAGCGCCTGTATGTGTCGTACTTCTCAGGTGATACAGCAAGCGGCTTGCCCGCTGACGAGGAGACACGGCAGATCTGGCTAAACCTGGGGTACGTTCGCCAAGCAACGGCTCCCTCAAGTTTAACGTGTGTTTATCAAACTGCTCTTTGATAACTGCAATCTTTGACATGTTCACGTCATTCGAAGTCTTTTGGTTGTTCAGTGAGAAGTAGAAAACACTATTAGCCACGTATGTTTACACGTCGGAGATCTTTGTCGTGGTGAAATTTCATGTAGGATTCACATGTACGGGTTTGCGACTTCCTCATACGAGACACAAAGTGTTGGAAACTGATAAGAAGTCGAAAAGGAATGTAGTCAAAGCCATATGACTAAGATTTTACATCCCCTCTCCTCAAACTCACTCCAGAGTCCCTCCGGATCACGTGCTCCCGTTTGGAATGAAGGATAATTTCTGGGAGATGGGTGAGATGGGACCATGTGGCCCCTGCACCGAGATCCACTACGACCACGTGGGCGGCCGTCATGCTGGGCCGCTCGTCAACGCTGGCAGCCCTGATGTGGTGGAGATCTGGAATTTAGTGTTCATGCAGTACAACAGGCAATTATAGCTGCATATGTCATCTGTAACTTCTGTATATGGCGCAGATCTGGGATTGGATTCTCAATACTGAGGCTGAATGTGTTTCTGCACCGAGGAGTGTATTCCACTTTTATGCTTGTGTAAAAGTGCAGTGATGTGGGCGGGGCATTTGCCGATGTCAGTAATGATTGGGATTTATGTCATTATTGTGTGTACACGTGTTTGTATGTATAGTGGGTTGAAACCTTTAGGGGCATATAGTCATGGTATGCGGATGGTGCTGAAGAGGTGTGTGTGTGTTTGTGTGTGTGTGTGTGTGTGTAGAGAGGCTGATGGAGGCCTGCGTTCACTGCCCCAGTGTAGTGTGGACACAGGGATGGGACTGGAGAGGCTGGTCACTGTGCTACAGGGGAAACGCTCCAACTACGATACGGACCTGTTCACACCTCTGTTGTCTGCCATCCACCAGGTCTCTCTCTTTCTTTTTCACACCCTCTCAGATCTGTTTTTTTCCTCATTTCAAATAACATCCTCTATTTAAAAAATGGTAACTAATAATGTGTGTTTGCTTGTGTGTGTGTAGTGCAGTAAGGCTCCTGCATACAGAGGCAGGACAGAGGAGGAAGATGATGGTAGAGTGGACATGGGGTACCGCGTGGTGGCCGACCACATTCGCACTCTGTGTGTGTGCATTGCAGATGGAGTGTATCCAGGGATGACTGGAGCAGAGTGAGTCTCACTCCAGTCATCCACACACAGCATAGACAACAGTGTCATATAAAGTTTGTTAATTTCTCCCATAGTTTCATGTTTATTTTTTTAACTAATAGATTGTAGTCATACCTCAAAATGTTTGTCTTTCTCTGTGTGGTCGTGTGTGTGTGTGCTTGCAGGTTGGTTTTGAGGCGTATTCTCCGCAGAGCTGTGCGCTTCTCTACAGAGGTGCTGCAGGCTCCCGAGGGAGCGCTGGCGAGCCTGGTGCCCACTGTGGCCCACATACTGGTATCTATTTGATATCTAAACTCTCTTGCTGCATTTGATATCTAAACTCTCTTGCTGTAAATATTTCTGTAATATTTATTAAACATAATGATTTTCTTATCTGGCAGCCATTAAGGACTAGATGTTAAATGAGGGGAAATCTCCTCAGTGTTGGTCCTTTTTTTCTAGATTTCTAGATTTTTTTTTTCTAGAAATGTAGGCGTTCATTTTGATCACTCCTTGGATAGTGAAAGATAGTTGTCCCTAGAGCAAAGCTAAAATTAAATGGTCTCTTTTATGGTGTGTGCACCTGTGCTTGCGGTGATCTGCCCGTGTAGTGACTCCAGACTCTTCCAGGGATTCCTGACTCTTGTAGTGATTCCCAACTTCTGATCTGTACATGTAGAACCTCGGTCTTTGTTCAGTGTGTTATATTGTGGCCTTGTCTGGGACTGTGATTTATGGAGTAAATCTTGCATATTTATTGTATTGTGAACCGTGTGACTCAGTAAAGCAAATACTTAGTTATGAATGCAAAGTTTACATTGTACAGGGTGATATCGGTCATGTTATTAGCAACCAAAATGCAACAACACTTTGCACTTCCTGGTAACACCAGGACATGCAAATTTTGTTTTCACTGATTGGACAAAACCATCATTAAAAACAAGGTTTTTACTAGTCGATCTAGTTGATCACTGTAGTTTGCAGCAGGAGCGGATGCAACTTAGCCTAAAGCAGGTATTTGCCTGTAAGTGATAACCAAGTGCCAACCTGGTGTATGTCGAATCTAAATAAGAACGCTGATCTGGGGTCAGCTCCCCTCGTCGGGTAGATATGAAAGGTGCTGGTATTGGTGCTGAGTTTTCTATTTCTCTTTCTGCTTTTCCTTCCTCAAACAGGGAGATGCCTATCCTGAGCTGCACGCTGAGATGGGGAGGGTGTGTGTGTTCGCAACGTGGTGAAATGTTACCTTACACACATTGAATCTTTCTAAACAGACTTGATTTCTGTCTGGTTTTTAAATATTTTTGAATGGAGAGCAGGCTGTGGGGTTTCATTAAAAGAATGTAAACACCAATTCATTCCTGTTTCTCTCTCTCTCTCTAGATCATGGAGATCATTAATATAAATGAGACTCAGTTTCTTGCCTCTCTGAGACAGGGTAGACGAGTGATCAACAGAACGCTCAGTAAAATGGACAGAGGAGATGTTGAGTTTCCAGGTAAAACACAAAATCAACAAAAAGGCTGATGCTCTAGCATGAATTGGATATTGCTGATCTTTTAGGAGCATCGAGAATTTGTTTCCAAACACAAATTAAGACTAGCAATTACTGTTCTGCTAATGCTGATATTCCATTAAAAATCCTGCACCAACCAGGACTGAATGAGATCCATGAAAGGATTCAAGTACCTTAATCCAGGTCCTAAGAACTGGCCCCTGTTTAATCCAGGTCCTAAGAACTGGCCCCTGTTTAGCCTTGTTTTTATAAATTGTTTAGTGGGTAATCCCCATTAATTGAGTAATTTAATCTAACCCTAACTTTGTTATAGTTCCGACATCCTGTTCCTCTCTAAATGTCTCCTTAAACGTGTGTTTGACCTTAATCTCAAATTCAGGTTCTTATATTCCTTTAATACTCTCAAACTCTTATGTTTTGTTGTGTTTTTTTAAATTTTATTTATGTATTTATTCATTTTTTTTTTGGAGTTAAGATAACTGCCCTCTTCCACTTCCACAGGGCACATGTACAACGTGCTGTACAATATTGTTCCAGAGTCCAGTAAATGACCAGTTTATTTAGCCAGATTTTCTCCCTTTTCAGTCTAAAATAGGAGCCTAGAAGTACTAGCTATTTTAGTCCAAGCAGCGTTTCCATCTTGATAGAAACTACAAAAAAAAAAACCCATCCACTCTCAGTCCGTCACCTGTCTGGTTCAGTATGCTACAGTCCTCCGTAACAGGGCTCCAGTCTGCCGTCTAAGTCGAGACGCGTGTGTTTTGCTTGAGGCTGCATATGAATCTTTGGCCTCACGTGTAACACCCCCCCCCCCCACCCCCTAGCCTCTGTGGCCTGGTCTCTGCACCGGAACCTGGGCTTCCCGCTGGACCTCATCCATCTGATGCTGGAGGAGCGCGGCGTGGCTGTGGATCAGTGCCGCCTGCAGCTACTCGCCGACCAAGAAGAGAAGGTGCAAACGTGTTCCCTCGAAGATTTAAACCTCTGGGTTACCAGGGGGATTGTTTCAGGGCAGCATGTGTGGATAACTTATATTCCTTAGGAATGTCTTTGATATTTATGTCTATACAGCATGTACTTATTTATAATTAATAACATATAACAGTGCTTATTTTTAAATATGTATATGTTTAGGCAAGCTGTTAGTAAGTGGAATGTTTGTATATATACATTGTGAATTATACTGGATTCTATGTTCATTTCCGCGTTACGTTCTTGCTGTTCATAAGGGTCCAGCCTCCGTGAAGTCTTGCTCTGTTGTAGTTGCAGAAGCAGTCTGAAGGGGGCGCTGGAGACAGAGGGCTCCACCTGGACCTGCAGTGTTTGGCTGAGCTGCAGAGCAGAGGGATTCCCCACACTGACGACTCGCCTAAATACAGCTACAGTCTAGAACAGGACGGCACCTACGGTACTGCGATTACAATTCTAAACATTTTGTATTTTATCTGAGAATACAATTTCTAGTACATATATGGTAGAATCTGTAATGCATATATTGTATCGCAGTTAGAATTTATAATACATAATTTCAATGAGAAGATGATTATTTTTAGTACATAGTTTCTACATTTACAGTATTTGGCACTTTTGGACACTCTTGGCTAACACCATTTACATATCATGAGTGTGTGTGTGTGTGTGTGTGTGTGTGTGTGTGTTCATTGGCAATCAAACCCCTGACTTTGTTGTTGCTAAAACATTGATTTATTTTACCAGGTAACCCTCAAGACCACTAGTTTCCACCAGGAGATTAGTACATCTAAGAGGCAGAGAGGTTCTACAAGATGCTGCGGTTTTAATCTTTGATCGAACTGTTCCATCTGCTCTTTCTTTCTCTCTCCCATTCCTCCCCTCACTTCCTCCTTCCCTCCCTCCCTCCTCTTCTGCGCCTCAGCGTTTCCTGGCTGTACCTCCACGGTGATGGCTCTGTACTGTAACCAGGCTGTGGTGGAGGAAGCGGGAGACGGCCAGCGGTGTGCAGTGGTGTTGGACCGCACGTGCTTCTACGCGGAGCAGGGCGGCCAGGCGCACGACCTGGGCTACTTCACCAAGGACGGACTCCAGGTCAGAGAAGAGCACTGAGCTTTAACCAGGGAAGTGGGTGGAGAAAGGGGTGGAGAAGAGGGTGCTTCTCATTTTGGGATGCTTTCACGGATGTGCTTCATAACTTTTTACACACACCGATTAACCATTTTGTATTGTGTCAAAACAAAATTTTATAACAGAAGATTGGAGTTTTTAACACTGTGTGTGTGTGTGTGTGTGTGTGTGTGTGTGTGTGTGTGTGTGTGTGTGTGTGTGTGTGTGTGTGTGTGTGTGTTCCAGGATGTGCTATTCCCTGTTGAGTGTGTGCGCTTGGCAGGTGGTTACGTAGTGCATGAGATTACTGCCACAGAGACTTTGCGAGCTGGAGACCGAATACAGCTTCATGTGGATGAGGTACGTCTCACGCGCGCATGCACACACACACACACACAATGATCACCGGCCAAAGACATTTGATTCATGTTTTCTTTTTTCTTTTATTCTGATCTTAGTATATAAAATGTAAATATATTTCTCTGCACTTCTACTGTATTTCGGTAACTAATTGGTGTTTGCCTGTTCTCTTGTTACTAGGGAGTCTTAATAACGTAAAACAATTTTAATAGTATTTAAGCTTAAGAACATATTTGCTGTGAAAAAAATAAGATGTTGGTTTGATCTGTAACAGCATGAGCAGTGCACTGATCGCAGGAGCTGGAGAGTGTGTACGGTAACATGAGCGCGTGTGTGTGTGTGTGTGTGTGTGTGTGTGTGTGTGTGTGTGTGTGTGTGTGTGTGTGTGTTATTGAGTTCACGTGTGTGTCTTAGACACGCCGCGTGGCCTGCATGGCGAAACACACTGCTACACACGTGCTGAACTTTGCCCTGCGAGAGACGCTGGGGTCTGAGGTGGTCCAGAGAGGGTCCCACGTTACGGCGGACCGTCTCCGCTTCGATTTCAGCTGCAAGGTGAGAACACGGACACGGTTGGAGCAGAGCAACACAAATATACAGATGAATGGTAAGCCGCTCGCTAACCATTTCCTAGAGGTAAAAGATTTGTGTTTGTGTGTGTGCGTGCGTGTGTGTGTGCAGTCTTCTCTGAGTGTATCCCAGCTTCAGAAAGTGGAGAAGCTGATCCAGACAATTATCCAACAAGACCATATGGTACACATACAGGAAGTTCCTCTAGCTCAAGCCAATCAGATTGCAGGACTGAGGACTGTGGATGAGGTAATATCAGCGCATCTCAGCATTCCATCTGGAGAGAGAGCGTTTCTGTGTGTGTCTGCATGTGTGATGGGGAAGTATTTCTGGGTGTATCTCAGGTGTATCCAGACCCGGTACGAGTCGTAGCCGTCAGCCTGCCGGTCTCAGAACTCCTCCAGGATCACACACCCAAACGGATCTCAGTGGAGCTCTGCTGTGGCACGTACGTCTCTGTCCCACAGCTCAGAGAATACCTTCAGTGTATTCAGTGCACCTTCAGAGAATACCTTCTGGAATTTTCTACAGAGCTGAGTCTGGCCTATTGAATGTGCTCTGTAGAAAATTCCAGAGTAAATCACTGCAGAGAAAAAAAAACAGTGGGTTAGAGAAGGGAATACAGTGTTGTATGTGATAAAGCCAACTTTCGTCTGCTGTTTAGCCTGAGCAGATGCAAATTAATTCATTTATTTACTTGTTTATTTATTTATTTTGTGAACAGACATTTGCTGCGGACAGGGGGTATCCGGGACCTAGTCGTTATTTCTGAGCGGCAGACGGTGAAGGGCGTCAGTCGCATCATCGCTGTTACCGGGGACGACGCCAGACAGGTGGGGTAAAATGACCGTTCCTAAGGTGTCCAGAAGCAATGGTCCTTTTGCCTACAGGGCATTTTATACTGATTTTTCCAATCTGTTGTGGGATCTGTTGTGAGAAGTAATTATTTGTAAAAAATATATATATAATTTTAGCATTTAATAAATAAGTTATACACAATGTCTAGTGATTTTGAATTTTTTTTGTGCGTTAAATGTACATACAGCAGCTAATTTGTTACTTCTGAAAGATTCCACTGCTCTGCCTTAGGTCAAGTGAACCGTTTGGAATCATGCAGTACATTTTCAAGACCCAATCAGAATAGAGCTTGATACATTCAACAAGGCCAACCACTGCGTGAAATCTTTGGTTAATAAACAAAGCGAAATAAACACATTAATGTTCATATAATGTTATTTTAGTGACAATTTTACTGGTCAGATGTTTACTGTAGTTTATTTTTAGAGGTTACTTTTACAGCTCCTGTGAATTTGGTTAGTGTAGGCTTCATGCAGTTTTTACAGCCTGTATCTCGGTAGTTTAACTTTTACCCATGCGCTCAAAAGGCAAGCTCCGCCCCTGCATATAACATTCATGCATTATGAACCAATGTTTTTACTTTCCTGTTGAATAGGCTCGGGAGTCGGGGCAAGCTCTGCTGGAGGAGGTGGAGTCTTTGACGACACGAATTACAGATAACCACACCCCTTCATTACAGAGCGCTCAAAGGCTGTCTAAAGAGGTCGGCGTGCTTTCAGATGTACGTATCTCCATAGACCACCTGCTCTGAGTTCCTGCCTCAGTTCCACATTCCTTCCACTCACTCGTGTGTGTGTGTGTGTGTGTGTGTGTGTGTGTGTGTGTGTGTGTGTGTGTGTGTTAGGCTGTTGAGAGTACTCCTATTCCACAGTGGCAGAGGAGAGAGCTCCAGACTCAACTGAAAGCTTTACAGAGGAGCACCAATACTGTGGTCAGAAAGCTAGAAATCAGAGAGGTACACTCGCACATGCACTTATGCACGTACAGACACACACACACACGCACAGACACCAGTATTTTCATCTTCAATCTGAAGAGCTTGAGTATTCACTGAAACACATTTTTTACTTTGAAGTCCTAATGCTTTTCCTGTGTGTGTGTGTGTGTGTGTGTGTGTGTGTGTGTGTGTGTGTGTGTGTGTGTGTGTGTGTGTGTGTGTGT
>JAOXYF010000020.1:3645509-3662975 GCA_028565775.1 Sternarchorhynchus goeldii | reverse complement strand
GTGTGTGTGTGTGTGTGTGTGTGTGTGTGTGTGTGTGTGTGTGTGTGTGTGTGTGTGTGTGTGTGTGTGTGTTCTGTAGGCTGCTGCTAAAGCTCAGGAGTTAATGAAGAGACACACTGATAAAACAGTGCTGGTGGACACACTGGAGACTGACTCCATATCAGTACATCCCTCTCTATGTTCTTTTCCCTTCCGGCGTCTTCCGTCTTGAATGTTTCTGTTCTCAGCTGCTCTCAAAAAACAGTGATTGTGCTGGTGATTGTGCAGGTGGTGATGAAGACGGTGAACCAGATCAGTGACTGTTCTCCACACTCTTTCGTCCTACTCCTCTCTCACCTACAGCCATCAGGGAGAGTGCTGTGTGCATGCCAGGTGCCTAAGGTAACACACACACACACACACACACACACACTTCCTCTTCCTCACTCTCCCTTCCTCTCCCATGCTCTCTCTCACTCCCTCTCTCTTTCTCCGTACAGGGTCAGACGGCTGTGTGCGCAAGCGACTGGGCTCTGGCAGTCTGTGGACGTTTGGGCGGGAACGCGGGCGGTTCAGCCATCGTGGCTAAAGGAGTTGGCATGGCGACAGACGTCACTGACCTGCTAGAGGCCCTGCGCTGGGCTGAGGAATTTGCCCACAGCAAACAGAAACACACTCAGTGAGAATCTGTGCTATGCTCAATGAGAATCTGTCTACACACACACTGAACACATTAACCGAGGGTCTGTACATACACAAGGCCCTCACAATGAGCTCAATAAGACACTGGATCCCCACACACCTACACTTAACTTACAAGAAGTACACACACACACACACACACCCATTCTCACTGAACTGAAATCCCTGTGCTCATGAAATCCCATGACTCACTTGTTACAGAGTACAAATCGTACCACTTTGAACTGCTTGTGGGCAAATAGCTTTAACAGCTCTAGATTTATGTGACTCTGTAAATGATCTGAATATGTAAACCTGATTTAAATCTGTTCCTGTGCTACATAGAAAACCCTTATACTTCCTATTATTCCTTTGTTTTAAAAGGAGTTTTGCACTATAGTGTACATCTAATAAATTATTTTCTTAAATTCTTTGTTATTGTTTTTTTTTTTCCCCCCAGATGATTTTATGAAAAGAAATGTACTGAGAATATTTGTGAAGACAGAGATTTAATACACACTGGAAAGGAAGCAGGTATCTCTTGGTGTATTTTTAAACTAGTCAGATTGGGAGAAGAGATTCTGGATCTGCTTCCTGTGTTGTGTATTCCTCTTTTATTGAGTACTGTGACCATCCTAAAGGCTCAAGAGCTACTGCTGTGAATTTTTAGAGCAGAGTTGTTCTCAGCCACTAGAGGGAGACAGTCCACACAGTAGGTGTTTGGCCGTCATTTCAGTTGATTCATTCTTGTCAAATGTTTTAAATATTTTACAGTAATATAACTAAACAACTATTTAGTTATAATCCAAACTTTCCAGAATGCTCCTTGAACCAATTTTGGACAACTTGGACCCAATGACACCTGCTAGAAAATCCCATCATTGTGGGGTAAATGAAGTCCATGAAGGACTACAATTGGTCACCAAGCAATGAAACGCAGCAAGTGGACCAGTGGACCCAACCCATGCTATGAGGACACACCCCTGAACAATATGGAACCACCCCCAGTTTTTGACAACTGCGGTCCATGGCTTCATGAGGTCCATGCCACATACGAACCCTACCATCAACCTGAAACAAACAGGAACTGCAGCAACCCAACCTGGAACTGATTCCATGATTCATCAGACCACGCCACATGTTGCCAGTCCTCTAGGGTCCAGTTAGCAACCTCACAATCCCAAGTGAGGCAATATGTCGTACTAATCTCAAAATTCTGCTGCAGTATATCAGATAGATATGTTGGTCCTACACCATTAACCATTTTATATAACAGTGATCATAAAATCAACATTGTAACATACTGGAAAGGATTTAATTGGGTAATGTGTTTCCTTCTTTTGCTGCTAGTGAGAACTCTGAGAACTGGAATTCTGGCATCAACTGGAATATATATATATATATATACAATACACTTTATTATATAACATACTAATATATACCATATTCCAGCCTCAGAACATGTTGTATAAGGCAGGATGAGTGTGATCACCATGATGTTGATGGACAACTCAGGAACCTGTTACAGATAAAGAAGTGATCTGTAAGCCAGACAGATCTGTGTGTGAACTGTGTGTGGTTTGAATGCGTCTGTGTGTGGTTTTATTTGTTGTTAATGTTCCTCCTGTTGATGCCAATACTTCGAGTGACATCATCCACTCAACCATTGCGAGAGAGCAAGGCTTTCATTTTTGGAGACTTTATTCATACTTCTCTCTGATCATGTCTGCCTACATTCACTTAGTTTGTGAAGTGTAGAACCAGAGAACACATGATGCTGGATAATGTTAAAGAAAGCATACAGCTACCCCCTCAGGGCCAGTCTGAACACAACCTTGTACACCTCACCACCCTCTACAAGCACCTGGGTCAGAGATCGAAGATCACAAGGACAGTGAACCAATGGTCACCTAAAGCCGTGGAATCCGTCTAGGGCTGTTTTGAAACTACACAATGGGATATTCTCTGTGAATCACACAATCAGTTCATTGCATCACAGGCATCATTCGTTTCTGCATGGATTCTGTTGTATCACTTTAGGTACAACTCCAGCTCATGCCATCTGCCATCAATTCACAGATGACGTGATCGTTGTAGGGTGTATCAGGTTGTAGAGTGTATCTTCCAAGGCCTGATTAATCTTTATTAGTGGTAATGCATAATACTTTAGTATCTGGGGACATCAGCCATCATGTCAAGGGAGACATTAATTAATAGACAAATTAACAAACAAACCAAAGTGACTGAACAAAGACTACAAAATAGATCAAAGGAAATCCAGAGAGAGAGAGAGAGACATTTTAACCAGGGATAGGAGAGAAGAAAGGGGGGGGAGGCTACATTTGTGTTTATTTCTGCAAAGAAGAAACACTTCTGCTATGTGTGTACATGGGCTAGAAAGGACAACCATGTAACCATGTAGTTGTTGTTTTTTACTATGACTTGTTGATGCTCTTAAGGTGATAAAATGCTGATTTACTTAACTATTTTGATGTGGCTGCTAAAACTGAGGCCGGAGAGTATTAGTTTACCAAGTTTATGAGCTCAATAGAATTTCAAGTCCAAATAAATAGCTAATCTGCGCCTATTGTTTCTGATACCAAGTATAATAATGTTTATTCACCTGCAGGAAGTTTTGGCCCATCCAGTTAGTGATAGTTTTCCCCTTCCCCTGCTGCCAGAATCATGAGTTTAGCGGCCTGAGCTCAGAGACAGCTGCGGAGGGATAGGAAACCTACATCATACTGTAAAGTCACTTTGAAGTAATTATCACAATATAGATAAGAGAGGCAATATTCGACAGACCCCCATAAAGCACTGATGACATCTAACGTTGATTTGATCAAATATATGCATGGGCAAGTCAAATATGTACAATAATTGGTACACAATACAGTTCTGAGGAAATCCTGCCAGAAACAGGAAATTCTACAGAACTTGCTTGGAATGATGGTATCAAAGATTGGCTTAAGTTAAAATAATTCTACAGACCCCATAAAGCACTGATGACATCTAACGTTGATTTGATCAAACATATGCATGGGCGTTTCTAAGTGAAATATGTACAATAATTGGTACACAATACAGTTCTGAAACAGGAAATTCTACAGAACTTGCTTGGAATGATGGTAACAAAGATTGGCTTAAGTTAAAATAAATGTGAAAGCTTATTTTTGTAAGAATATATGAAGAGTTTCTTGATATGCATACTGTTGGTAAGCCAGCATTCACAGGCGAAATATAACGTGAAGACAGGACAGTGGAGAACGTGTGCCGATCAAGCAGCCTGTGTCTGTGACAATGTGACGTGAGGAGTTAAGCCAATGCGCTCGACTGAAGTGAAACATGGAGCAGAAGCAAGTAGCGATAACATCTTTAAGTGCTTTAGCGTGGAATGCTCTGCTTATCTTGCCTGCGGCTCAGTGCGCTAGGGAGGCTCTTGCTCTGTGCACTGGGGATCCTCTTGCTCTGTGCACTGGGGATCATCTTGCTCAGTGCACTGGGGATCCTCTTGCTCAGTGCACTGGGGATCCTCTTGCTCTGTGCACTGGGGATCCTCTTGCTCAGTGCACTGGGGATCATCTTGCTCAGTGCACTTCCGATCCTGCTGAAGGCTTAACCTGGGAGCATTTTCACCAGGAATGAGAAGGGTGTGGACATAAAGGAAGCACAGATGATTCATGATCCAGCTCAGTGTATGTTATAAAAACAGGATTTATGTGATTGCCATGATGTTACTGGCTAATCACATGACATTCAGGCTAATCACAAAGTGAGGGCCTGAAAGAGAGGACCATCAGAATAGGCTACTGTTCCAGTAAATATACCCTGCTGCCCTAAACTAAATGCAATAGAGCAGCAAATACCCAGTCACATTGTGGCAGGAGCACAGGCCATACAAGTTCATAGATGAAAACCGTAAATGTTAAAATGCATTTATAAAATCTGTTCAGTCATTACAGTTCGTCATTTAAATCATGGCCTCAGCTCTGGCCTCAGTTCTGTCGCTACATCAACGGCAATTTTCCTCAGGAAGCAACATCAGCACAAGAGCTGTTTGTCAGGAGCTAAAAGCCTCCTGGAAAAACATCCCCTGGACTGGTCAGTCCCACCTCACCACCCTGATCTTCATACTGAACTCCAGTACCATTTGTGAGGTTGACTCATGTGCAGCAACACATTTCAATACAATACTAACACAATTACTGCAGCAACATTTCAATAGCTAGGAAAACATTCTAAATGATGTGGTATTAGGACTGAAAGGTTCTTCTAAAGTGTTTGTTTCATAGCACTGCTAGGACACAAAAGAACTTGAGTGTACACAGAGACAAACAATGGGGACTGAGATGCTACATTTGTGTTTATTTCTGCAAAGAAGAAACATTACTGCTGTGTGTGCACATGGGCTAGAAAGGACAACCATGTAACCATGTTTTTTTTAGATGTATAACACATATGAGTGCTTTATGAAACGAGTGAAAACTTTCCAAGAAGTTAGGTTAGATGTTGTCTGTGAGACCAGAGGAAGACGCTAAACAGTAAAGAAAAGCAATGACTTCAGACAAGCAAATGTGGGATTTTAGTGAAATCTTTATCCTAGAATGCTTTGTGCAACTTCCATGGAAGTTAAAATCGTGCCAGAAACATGGAATTCCAAAGAATCAGCAAGGCAGGGTTCACTTACCCTTCAGTTAAAGTAGAAGTGGAAGCTTATCTTTGTAAGAATGACGAAGACTTCTATGCACACTGTTGATTGGCCAGCATTTATTTGAATTAATGAGTATTTACAGTATTTGAATCTAGCTGGTGCCAAGTAGGTACCCTTGCTTAACTCCTCTGTCAACCAATGGGAACATGCCACCTTGATATTATTCAAATCAGTCTATAGATGGAATGGTTTAAAAACCCTCTTAAAACCCAAATCGTTCTCTTCTTTTAAAGAAGAAACAGTTTACAACACTTCAGGTGGACAGTTTAAGGTACAGAAGAGAAATGGCAGGATGTAACAAAGCTACTGTTCAATATCTCAACCAAGACTTTAATGCACTGAAGTCTCATTGTTTGTCAAAACAAGAACTATTCTCAGATCCGACTTTCCCAGCTGCGCCTGAATCTTTGGGCTTTGAGGAGCTTGGACCGAATTCTGTCAAGGTCGAAGGTGTGGAGTGGAAAAGGCCCAAAGTGAGTACTGTTTTTATTGTTTAATTTAGACAGTTTTGCTAATAAAAATGCACTTTTTATATAACAAAACAATGCAGATATCTGAGAAACTGAGAAATACTTTTACTGGAAAAAGTATTTCATTGTTTTCAGTTCCATAAACACATTTAAACCAATAATTGGATGTGAAATTATCTTTATTTCGGAAATATGTTCTGATATTGGTCTATTCTTGAATGGACTTAAACTCCTCATATGACTTTTATCAAATAATGTACTTGTGTTTAAATGCCTTTGTTTGCTGTGTTGACAGTCCATCAGTTTGGTGGAAGGTAAAATGTCCAGTATTAACTGCATTCCATGTATTTGTTCAGTATAAACAGGTTCCATTTGTATTTAGATTTCAGACACATATATTGAAATCCTATTTTATACATATTTTATATATGTTTGTTACATCAAGCTTAAAGCTGCTCTAATCAGCCAGTTAATTGCTCACACTTGTGACATTTTCAGTAATGTGGTGCGTTCCTTTAAGGAAATCACTGACAACCCTCACTTTATTGTGGAAGGGGCCACAAAGACCGATATCCGCCAAGGACCTGTGGGTGAGTTTGTCACGTTGTCACACCTGAAAGAAAGTTTGACACATTAAACACCTTAGCCCATCTGCTAACCAACACTTAAGCAAAGCAAACACAATGATTAGGAGCTTTGTACTGGACACTGTGTCTATACCTTCATGGCGAATACAAGGATTATGTTAAAACAATGGTTATGCATAATTGAAGAGATTAAAATCACGCCCCCACAAGCCCTGGCTTGAACACTCTGCTGCAGTTGTAGTGCCCATGTGCTCTCCTGATCATTGGTGGAGACCTCATATACTGTAACAAGAAAAAGAGCTGAATTTTTTTGTTGTTGTTATTGTTTTAACACTTTATGTCTCTGTTGATAAGAAAAAAAAATGGTGGAATGCTCATCAATGTGTTATATGCCTGAAAGAAAAACGTAATAGTACAAATCTACTTTGGAGATGAAAGTCACCTCAGAAGTTATGGTGTGCAGGACTTATCTACGATTCTTTCTCTTGCGCTGGTTCTGTGTTAGGTTTCTCACACTTTCATCCCCTGCAGGTGACTGTTGGCTGATGGCTGCCATTGCATCTCTGACTTTAAACCAAGACCTTCTAGCACGTGTGATTCACCCTGAGCAGAACTTTACACAGGACTACGCCGGCATCTTTCACTTTCAGGTCTGGTTATTCTGTCTTAGTTCAGTTTGTTTAGTAGGGTAATGCTAAAATGGCAGGGCAGGGAAGCAGTCACGTCACTGGACATTTAATAAACCTTCTCTCCACAGCTCTGGCAGTACGGCCAATGGGTGGATGTTGTCATTGATGACAGACTGCCCACCAAAGATGGGAAGCTGCTGTTTGTATGTTCAATTGACAGAAACGAGTTCTGGAGTGCCCTGCTGGAGAAGGCCTACGCTAAGTGAGTGAGCGAGCGTCTTTGCTTTAAGAGACTTTAAGAGAGCTGGGTTTCTGCTAATTTAGTGTGAGGTCACACTAAATTCAGATTTTTTCCCCCAGTTTTCAATTCTGCATACAAATTTCCTGTATTTTCTAGTTATATTCTAGTTATATTCTAGTTATATTCTTCGAGCATGACAATGACCCAAAACATACAGCCAAGGCAACAAAGGAGTGGCTCAGAAAGAAGCACAATTAAGGTCATGGAGTGGCCTAGCCAGTCTCCAGACCTTAATCCCATAGAAAACTTATGGAGGGAGCTGAAGGTCTGAGTTGGCAAGCGACAGCCTCAAAATCTTAATGATTTAGAGATGATCTGCAAAGAGGAGTGGACCAAAATTCCTCCCGACATGTGCACACACCTCATCATCAACTACAAAAACCGTCTGACTGCTGTTCTTGCCAACAAGGGTTTTGCTACCAAGTATTAAGTCTTGTTTGCTAGAGGGATCAAATAATTACTTCTCTTTGCAAAATGCAAATAAATGTATATATTTACAATGTAATTTTCTGGATTTTCTTTTAGATATTCTCTCTCTCACTGTTAAAATAAACCTACCCTTAAAATGATTCACATCTTTGTCAGTGGGCAAACCTACAAAATCATCAAGGATTCAAATAATTATTTCCTCCACTATATATATATATGGTCATTTTAGCATTGCTAAAACAACAAATCTAATAGTTGCCTAAGAATTTTGCATGTGTTGTATATTAAGATTTACATTTATGGCATTTGGCTGACGCCTTTATCCAAAGCAACTTATTATTGTGACTGCATATATCTTGAGCAATTGAGGGTTAAGGGCCTTGCTCAGGGGCCCAACAGTGGCAACATGGCAGAGGTGGGTCTAATTGAAGACCTCAAACGCCCTTCATGGACCTCCTGTTTCTCTGTGTCAGGGTGAATGGCTCATATGAGGCTCTCTCAGGAGGCTCCACCACAGAGGGCTTCGAGGACTTAACGGGTGGCATCGCTGAGAGATACGAGCTGCACGAGGCCCCACCCACCCTGTTCAACATCATCCGGAAGGCACTGAGCCGAGGATCTCTGCTGGGCTGCTCCATAGATGTGAGTGAGCCCCCTCACAGCAGTTGTACTGCACACCAGAGTGTTCCAGATTAATCACACCTAACACACTAACACACCTGATCCCGGACGACACACTAACACACCTGATCCAGGACGACATACTAACATACCTGATCCAGGATAACATAATAACACATTTCATCCAGGTTAATACACTAATACACCAGATCCAGGATAAAGTAGTAATACACCTGATCCAGGACAACACATGAACACACCTGATCCAGCCTATCTCTGTAAACTTTTTCATAATTGCCCATTAGATGCAGAAAGGTGAAAATGTGATACAACCATGTGTATCCAGAGTTTATGAGCAAACCAAAGCAGTTCCTGTTCCCTTAATATACGCTAACTGTGACAGTAGTGCTGAAATACTGAATTAATAATATTTGCTAACTGTGCCAGCAGTGCTGAAATACTGAATTATTGCAGTATAAAAAGTTAAACAGAGATTTGTGCCTTCTCATATCTCTACACAGATCACTAGTTCATCTGAAGTTGAAGACATAACTAAGCAGAGACTGGTTAAAGGACACGCCTACTCTGTCACAGGGGCAGAAGTGGTCAGGATCCCCCCCCCCCACACACACACACACACACACACACACACGATATAGAATAAGATATGAAAACAGGATAAATGCATCTTGTTAACAGCAGGCTTTTTCCCTATAAAGCAGAAACACAAACTCAGAAAGTATATGTTCTCATGCACATGTAGATATGATAATGGAATTGTGAAGGATGAAAACACTATGAAAAAAGACTGTAAATGTAAATGTATGTTTCTGCATCATGTGGGAGAGGGGTCAGTTCTCTAATATAAAAATACCATAATTAAATTAAACATAATCTTTAAATAATCTACTCAATAAGCCTGGTAAATCTCCATGTGACCTGTGTTACGACTGAACACAAGTGGTTTCTGTGTAGTACAAATATTGCAAATGACCAAATATTTGTACTACTACATACCTTTTTAGGCAGCATTAACAGTATTTAATTATTTTCACGATTCATTTTGTTTAAAAACCTATGCATGTAAAACACATTACATTACACAGCCTACGGGAGGCGCAATCACAGTTCTGTTTGCCCTAGGTCCACATGAACGGCAGCCCCGTCCAGCTGGTGCGACTCAGGAACCCATGGGGTCAGGTGGAGTGGACCGACGCCTGGAGTGATGAGTAAGTATTTTGTGCCAACTATCACTCGTTGGATTTGGATGCCTTGATAATATATATTAAAAAAATTAATGGTCTCCTTGTCTTTGTCAGCTCCGAAGAGTGGGACCAAGTTCTGCCAGAGGAGAAGGCCAAACTAAACTATTTGGCCGAAGATGGAGAATTCTGGTAAGGGCAGTGAAGCATTTCATGAATTACAACTCCAGAGGAATGTAGAAACTCAGATCTCTGAAGTATTTCCCCTCTCTCTCAATCAGGATGGCATATTCAGACTTCATTCAGAAGTACTCGAGGCTGGAGATCTGTAACCTGACTCCAGACACTCTGAGCAGTGACAGTGTGAGTCGCTGGAGTTTCCACGAGTTCGAGGGCACATGGAGGGTGGGCTCTACTGCTGGCGGCTGCAGGAACAACCCAGGTATGTCAGTCACCCACCTGTAGTGAATCATACATTTAACAATCGAATTACATGCATCAAATATGTGGAACTGTGTGTGGCATGGAGGGTCAGTAGTCAGCCAGTTTCCAATACTGTATAAAGCATATTAAATCTTGAATTAACTGAAAATATTCAATTCTGAATGAACTGAACATATTAAATTCTGGTTGAAATGAACACATTAAATCCTGAATGAACTCAAATAAAGATAGTAAACTAAGCAAATTTTAGACAGATCAGAAGGTTAATGATGAAATGGGTTTATAATATCAACTGTTTGCTCTAAGGTAGTGCAGTGCTAGTCATTACTTGAATACATGCAAAAGACTCTGTAAGAGCCACTTACCCCAAACCCCATGTAATGCAGTAATCAGTGCTATGAAAACAGGGTTTGAATGGCCTCATTAAATGAACACTAGATAGAATGAGTGTTGAGTGAGGCATCACAGACATGATATGAAAAACAGCCTCAGGTCAAACTAAGATTAAATACTGAGATAAAATTATCTAAAAGTATCTAAATGTATATGAAAACACGCAATCTTTATCAGAGAATGATAAAAGATCATTAATTAATTTTGTTAAGGCAGCTTCAGTACTGTGTTGTAGTCTAAATCCAGACTGAAATAAATCAGACATGATTTGTTTGCAAATAGGGGCATAATTGTGGTGATTTGTGCAGGATTTACTAATTTCGGAATATATACTTCGGAATAAGTATAACGGAAGATGATTTAGGAGAATTTATCACAGAAATTAGCTCTTCAAACTCTACTGGAGAAAAGGTTAAATAAACAAAACATCACGTATTGCAGTAATAAATTATTTAAATCATGTGTTTTGTCCAGATACATTCTGCTCAAATCCTCAGTTTATGATCAAGCTGGAGGAAGTTGATGACGATCCTTATGATGATATAGATGGCTGCTCGTTTCTGGTTGGCCTGATGCAGAAACACAAACGCAATGAGAAGAAATTCGGAAGTTACCTTGACACCATCGGCTTTGCAATCTACAAGGTAACACAAAAACCTACAGCCTTTGTGCCGCTGTGTTACTACACAGTTATACTTGCAGAATGTTACCAAATAGCAAGTTACTGTCATGGCATTTCTCAGGAGTACTAACACCGCATGAACCAACTTAACTAAAGGACACATCAGACTATAAATCAGATGATAAAGATCAACTGTCCTTTGGTGTGTTTGTGTTTCAGGTTCCAGACGAGGTGTGTATGAATCGTTAGGCCTCAGTGTGCCATAATGCTTTCTCCTTTGTGTGAAAACCATCTACAAACTACAGTAGTGTATGCTTCAGTCCTTAAGGCTTGTATCATTCCTCTCCATCCATCTTCTCTCCATCACTGATTAGCTGTCTCTACTGCTGTATTTCGGCTCTGTGTGCATGTACCTGTGCTACAGTTTAAAGGCCGTAGCGACGTTCGCCTGGGACCCGACGTGCTGCTGCGCCAGAGTCCAGCTGCCAATAGCAATTCGTTCATAAACCTGCGTGAGGTGTGCAGACGTTTCACACTCCCGCCTGGGGAATACGTCATCATCCCCTCAACCTTCGAACCACACCGCAAGGGAAGCTTCATACTACGTGTGTTCACTGAGAAGAAGGCTATCGCCAGGTACAGTCAGTCTCCAAGGGAGATCAGCATCCTTAATGAGATTAGAGCACAAAAGCCCTGGTATGTATTTCACAGAAGCAGGACTTAGAAAACGCAATAATTGGCCATTATATATGCCACCTAGGGAACAGATGAATGGTTGGTAATTTACAAGTCTATACATTAGCAAAAGCTGGTTTTTCCCTTATTTTAGTCAGCCAGTTCCTATACATCAAAGCCAGGTAATTCTCCCCATCACATATCAACTGCAGGCTATGCACTATCACAAGGCAGCAAAAGACATTCAGATGACAGCACTATCCACCTCCTTCTGATGCATTAGCTCACAGACACCCCTGATTGGCCAGTATCACTGTGATTGGCAGTGATTCCCTCTCTCCCTGAAAGCTCGGCCAGTTTTGCTCCCTAGGCCCATCACATCTTACAATGATAGGGTGAACACATTTGTGTTGCACTACATGCGAGTGTAAAGTGCCCTTATTAAACGGTTGATTTGCACAGAAAGGCTGTGCAGTGTGCCATCCTCCCTATAAAACACAATCAAAGTAAACCAGAATTGGTCAGTTCTGTGGATGGGCCACTTCCTGTGGCCTTATTTTCCCTGATAGTTTGTAATTGTTGATTAATCGCAATTGTTGATTGCTTCCTAAATTTTCTAGATTCTAGAATCATGCTAAAATATAGTACAGTGCACAATGTGGATTTAAACAGTAGTTTCTTTATTTTTAGTGAAGAGGTTTGGTGTATGACTTAATGGCCTATAAGAATGCTTTAACCATGAGCTCTTTCCCCTATGAAACTCCTGACAAATCTCTGTCTTTGCTTATAGCCTAATGGAGACAAACATCAACGCAAATATTAAACAAGAGGTAAAGCTGAACACACTGAAATATAATGTCCTAAACAACTCCTGCATCAAGTCATTCAGGTTCAGTTTGAATAAGTACTTGCATTTCGGTCTGACAGGAGGAAATCTCTGAACAAGACGTGGACCCTCATTTCAGAGACCTCTTTAAGGAGATGGCTGGCAATGTATGTTATTATGTTATTACTAATATCTAACTTATTGATCCATTTTCTGATCTATTACACTGATGATCGGGTTCTCTTTTCTCCAGGACTCTGAAATTTCAGCATCCAAGCTGCAGAAGATTCTGGACGAACTTGTGCCTCAGCGTAAGAAATCTATCAATCTATCTGTCTGTCTGTCTGTCTGACTGTCTGTCTGTCTGTCTGTCTGTCTAGCTAGCTAGCTACCTAGCTAGCTGTTTGTCTAATGCCCTCTCTTTTATGCTCTTATACGGTTTTATGTACTGGGGAAGGATGTTCCAGGTCTGGGTTGTTTTAACCGTGTTACTCTGAATGACAGGAACTGACTTGAAGATGGACGGCTTCAGCATGGAAACCTGCCGTAGCATCATCAGCCTGCTGGATGTATCCTCTCTGTGATGAGTGTGAGGCGGGATGCAAGTGGAAATTGTGTTGATGGGTTGAGGTTTTTAATGTAACTACTGCACGTAAGTGCAGAAGAGCAAGTATGAGCAGTTAGCAAACGTAGTATCAAAACAGAACAGTACAGACAAAATAACCAGCATCTGTGGCTGGAAAGCAATGGGGTTTATAAGGGGAGTAGTGAGCATTAAACAGAGATGCAGAGGCAGAGATGATGAGGCTATGTGGGAACCATCGGACAGGTGTTGGGGAAGCAAAAAACATGAAGCATGTGTAAAAAAAATAATAATAATAGTAATAAAAAAAAAATCACATGGTGAATGGAACACTGCCGATGGGGCGATGAACTGCAACATTCCCCAGTCAGCATTGCTGAGTCAGCTTCAATCCATGACTGGGATCATGTGGAATGCAGAGCAGCATCAAAATTCCTAGTCCTGCTTTGCTGTGATGGTAACTGACATGAGCCACCAAGCAAAAATGTGCTGTAAATTGGTGGTAATAAGGTAGGATTACAAAATATGCAAATAAAAAAGAAATATGTCAGGAGTTTCAAACTAGACAACGTGTTAGATAACACCTGCATGGTCATTAGAGGCTCTGACCTTGACATCACACAGAAAGACGGCAATGGTACCCTTGGACTCCTGGAATTTCAGGTCTTCTGGATGAAGCTGCAGAAATACCTGGTACATATCATGCACACATATCAACAGGCTCTTCCTGGAACACCAGCAATTCTCACTTTGGATTATCCCATCATGCATCAGTGCTGTAGTGCTTCAGGGCTGGAACCGAAGAACTCTCCATTGCTCTGGGGGTTCAATCTTGCATCCTGAGTCTAGGCATTTTCATATGAATGACAGTGGTTTTAGGAATTAACTGAGTGCACAGATTTAATTATGAGCTTCAGTGTATCTGCACAGTACAAATTCTCTAATTACATTATCAGGTGATCTTTAAGCACCGTAATACGGACAAGTCAGGCACCATGAGTTCCCACGAGATGCGAGATGCACTAGGTGAAGCAGGTAAGGAGTGTTTGGAGCAGTTATCTGACATCATAGTTATCTGACATCAGCTCTGCAGAGTCACACCACACCACAGGTCTCCAACATCAGCTCTGCAAAGCACAGTGCGACTGTAAATTGTGTTGATAACTATTAAAAGCTGATAACTTGTGCTCTCCCAGGTTTCCAAATCAACACCGAGGTGCTCCAGGTGATTGTCTCACATTATACTGACCAGCAGAGCAGCATCGACTTCGACTGCTTTGTGGGCTGCCTGATCCGAATGGAGATGCTCTTCCGTAAGTGGATTCACCCAATCTACCTCAGGATACACCAGTCAGAATGCGTTATTCTAGAAACCTTTTCCATGTTGTTATGGAAACAACAGACCACACAGACATCACCTGATAATCAGAATTATGCAGAATTCTGAATGTCAATAAGCAGGTACCACTGGTAACAGACAAGGCAAGGTATTTCAAATTTTGTAGGTAGCCAGATAGCTTAACTTGTGAATTTTTCCCTGTTTTTCTCAGAAATGTTCGAGATGATTAATAAGAACAACACAGGCAAGATTGAGCTGGATATTTTGCAGGTACATATATGTTCATATGTAACTGTGATCATTTTCAATATAACAAGCATAGTGAGTTTTAATTCAGCATCATGTTTGTGTGTGTGTGTGTGTTTCAGTGGCTTTGTTTGGCTTTACGCTGAATCTCCAGAGGTCCTTCCTGTGGAATGAGATTATTTCTTACACATGCATTTCTGACTTAAGTAATCAGGCTCCTTTTTTAAATCACTGATCCTGACACAAACTTCACCAATAAGAATTTTGTTAACACTGTGTGCCAATTTCATATAATTATGTCTTGAGAATCTTTGTGAAAACCAGAGTGTAACTGAGCCTCAAAACAACACTGAGCCTTATGGTACATGAAACTATTGTTCAAATTCATTTTTCTGTCACAATATCTGTCTGAAACATAGCTGAATTGTGGCAAAGTATCTACATTCACCTTAATCCTACAATTGCAGTCACATACCTCTGTTCAAAATATATATAAGTGTATCTCTGTTCAAAATCACATCAAACCCCCTCATACAATCTAACCTAGTTAAGTCAGAGTAATGAGGCTGAAACAGACTTTACTGAGAGCTCAATCTGTTGCTTCTTTAGAGAGGCATAATTCTTGGTTGTCTATAAACCTCCTAGGTCAAATCAAATGTCCACGTCTCATGAACACAATCACATAAAATAAAATGGGTTAGTTGATGAATAACTATCATTACTAACCACATGAGCAAGCAGCAACCTTATTCCAGGAACTCAAGGTTTTTCTCCTCTGATAAACCAAACAACATTACAGGCAGTAATTACAGGCAGCTCTGCCACACTAAATGAAAATATAATAATAGATTCCACAGTTATTAGTGCTATTCTGGTTCCATACAACTCCGATTGTCTACATTGACTCTTTAAATTCATGGGATCTTATTTTTTTTTAACTTAAAGATAATCTGAATCACCTAGACTTTTGTGCATAACACTTTTTTTTCTTGCTTTAAAAAATCTCGCTAAGCAAAATGTTACTCACCTTATCGGCATATAATTTAGTTGTTGTTGTTGTTGTTGTTTTGCATTGTACACTACCTTTCACAACAAATTACTGAGTAAGGTTAGGAATGCAAAAATCTAGTCCATTCTAGTCCAGTCATTGAATTCAAATGGGACCATCATCAATACATAAACAATTTAATGGATAATGCTAATGTATTTAATAACTCTTTATCCATCCTTGTCTTTCCAAAGTATTTGAAAAAATACAAAACAAACACTCCAACCCAACTCACTAAAAAAAATCACTGATGAATCATTCAAAAGCAATCATAAAATATTAGTACAGAAACTTTAAATAATACCTGGTTTGTCTCTAACAAACATCAGCATGTCTTTCAGTTCTTACAAGCTTTTTACTCCAAAAAACAAGAAAGGAATTTATATTCTCCCGGTACATAAGCCCAACAACAACATATCCTCTGTTCAGTACTGGAAAGGTCACATTAATATCACAATAACATCATACCAAATAGCTAAAAAAAATACTCCTGACATCAGATGAATCTCATTTATATATAATTTGTACTATACAGTGATCTATCCATATTTGTGAACATTGTCTGCGCTAGTACTTTCAGAAGTAATCTTGCATGCTTGCATATCCTTCAAAAGTGATTTGTAATTTCTCACCCACTATTTTTTATTTAAAGGTTTTAAATGTATATGAAATTAATCTTTTTCAGCCATTTTTTTATTCAAACACAGCCTCCTTCCAGGCTGTTTCCAAAACATTTTTCAGTACTTCAAAATCCATAACTGCTCAACCAGATCCTCCAATAAACCTATATGCTGCTTGCTACAGAACTTCATTGAGTCAATTCACGATTTCACACAGACGACCTTGTTCCTGGTGGTGTCTGCCATTCAACAGTTTGAATACCTTAAAAGGATTATCTTACCTTCAAAAGATTATTCAGAGGATTATTTTACCTTCAAAAGATAATTCAAAGGATTAGCTGATTAGCTGATTGTTCTAATGAATGCTAGCCCAACTATTTTTCTTTATGCCCCCCAAATGTGTTGTATTTTATTTGTATCTGTATTCTTCTTTGTCTTTTTTTGATCCTTCTAAACACTATAATTATCTAAATATATATTAATCACATTGAGAAAGTGCCTGGGATATGCCCTGGGGTCTTTTGTACTTTTATTCTCACAGCTTTGCTTGTATTCAAATATTCACAATGTTTAGTGCACAAAATAGCTTGTTCTGTACTGCAGTGTAGTTACTAATTGTTTGCACTAATATTACTGTTTACTATTTACTAATTGTTTAATCTAATACTAATTGTTTACTCTAATGAAAATACTATTTGCAATAATAAAGGCTGCAGTTATAACAAAAAAGGATAGTTATTGTTCAAACAACTGGTTTCCATAATTAAACGGTATTTAACTTTATGTTGACATGGGCTACATAAACTGCATCTACACTGGCGATCAAAATTAGAAAACAATGTATGAACACTTGATTTTTTCAGAAATAATTGAATCTACATTGATAAATTTGAAGGATTTTTTTATGCCACTAGAACAGTGTTTTACAAAATAACCAAAATATATCAACATGAAACCTCTATTTTGCAAAAAACGTAATGATAATAATTAGAGAACAGCAATGACTGTAGCACAGAGAAAGATTACAACTAAATTTTCTGAAGGTTACAACAGTCGGTAA
>JAOXYF010000020.1:3627554-3645409 GCA_028565775.1 Sternarchorhynchus goeldii | reverse complement strand
TCTCTCATAGGTAAATTAACATTTTTGAGGCATCCCTGAACAGCTCAATTGTTTCTGTAATGTGTCTGCACAAAATTAATCTAATTTTCCTTTTTTAACCCTGTAATGCAAGGGTTTCTGGGTGACTTTGTTGTTAAATGCATTCCAATATTCCAAGCTAAACACACACAATTTAACTTCTTAAGATTTTGGTGCGATTTTGTATGGATTGAGACAAAATTGTTTGATTTATGACAGGTTAACACAGAAAAATTTTGAAAAGCCAGTTCTGATTTTGAGAAATTTACATGGAACTCAATGGGACATTTTTTGGTGCCTGGTGCCAAACACATGCTCATAACTCTAAAACTAATTGTACCAATTGTACTAATTGTAATTTCATATGTAAGAAAGTGCATGTTTCACTATCATTTGAAATTTAAATGGAGTTTCTACGTGAAAGTGGAAGTATTTTATTGCAGTTCATTCAGTTTCCTGCTCTAAAATCACAATTGAGACCTCGGCTGGTGTTTGCATGTTTGTGTGTGTGTGTGCATGATGTATTACACGTGTGTCTTGTTGTCTGTTGTGTTTATAAGCGATTGTGCGAGTCTTGTTCAGCCCTTGTTTCCTGCTATACTTGCGTATCAGAGAGCACTACTCTGTTGGCTTGGACCTGTAATTCTGAGAAAGTCACATTCAGCCACTAGATGGAGATTGAGAACAGTTTATGGTACTCCAGAATTCTGCACTCTCTCTCTCTCTCTCTCTCTCATGGAGTAACTACAGTGTATTGTAATTAAACATGTTAAACATTTAAAAAATGGTAAACATTTCCGTGTAATACATAAGGTTTCTGAAGAAGCAGGATAGCTCTATCCTCTATCTGAATTTTAAAAAAAAATCTTTACTAATACATTTTTTTGTGTTTTTGTATATGTCAAACTATAAAGAATCAAGTACAAAGCTACAGCATGTTGAACTGTAGCTCACCCAACCCATTATTGTCCAGTGTTTTTGTGGAACTGAATGCAGTATATTATCAGTCAATACAATAGCATCATTCAATAGAATATCAGGCACCTGCTAAACATAAACATGCACTCCAGGTCAAACAGCTCCAAAGCTACCAAAGTTCATGTCGAGGTCAGGTTTCCCGTAGCCCCCAGGATCTGAAGTGTGTTATTCAGAGAGAACCCCACAGGACCAGACAAACATTCAAACCCTGCCACCTGCCTCAATGTTGAGTACTGAGGTCAGAGGTTAGCTACTGTCCTGAGCGTTTTATAGCCCTTCAGTGTCTGGTTCAGGTGTGTTGGGACTTCCTGGTTAAGGTGTGCTGGGAGCTGTGATACAGTACAATACAGACTAGACAGGATTTCAAGAGTGGAGAAGCTATGCTATTACTGAACAGAATTTTTCTGCAGTTCTGGAAAAGTAAGGAATTTAAAAGCATCCAGACCATACTATGAAATTTAGAAAATGTTTAAGAAGTGTATAATACAGAAATATATATACAAAAACAAGCATCAATAACATTACTTATAACAATGAAATACATTGTTATAACAACAATTCAACTTTCTATCATTGACAAAGGTTTAATAATAGTTCCGCATCCATCCAGTTTACATGAAAGATCAAATAAAACATACCACTAATCGAGCATCATGGCTTACTAATCTAGCCATGTAAATTGTTATTGTTCATCCCTAACACCACTTCACTGTCACCTGGCAACACAGGTTATTTCAGACACTGGCCACACCCCACATAGCCCTGGGAAGCAGGTGGGCTCAACAAAAGAGCTGGACTTGTTGAACACTAATCTGCTTTAAAGGCTTTGTGTGTGTGTGTGTGTGTGTGTGTGTGTGTTTGGTAATGAGTTCATGGAACTGAGTGTTTTGTTTACATTGCTCTCATAGGTGTTTTGTGTAAGGAACTACAGGGTAACCCTGCCATCAATGCAGGGGCCCTTCCACTCCACCTTCCCCCACATATTCCTGGTTCATATAATTTGAATCAGCTCTCATCTGTACTGTTACTGCACAGATAAACGAACAAATGCAGGTAAGACAAAAACTGGTTCCTGAACTGTATATTCCACGTGACATTATCTATAACTAACCCCTCCAGAGAGCCTTCCAGATGATTCCGTGGCTCACCTCCTTCAGCTTGTAGGCCTCTGTGATGCCTAACACTGACCACACTGTAATAATATAGAGGAAGATATGGACTACTCATGGATCATAAGTCTTCTCCAGCAGGATGCTCCAGAACTCATTCAGCTCCTCTGACGCCTGTTCAGCAGCTACTTGTTTTTGGTTGGTAGCTGTTGTCATAGAGTTATTTTTTAAAGTTTAAAGAAGGATCAATGCATATATGTTGCATTACAAATATAATGTAGGATGAAATTTGATTTAGGAAAAGGGTTTTCTAGGGTAAGATAGAAGTATGTATGTACATACATAGCCCCATAGAGAAAAGAGAGAGCCAGTTGAGAGGGCAACCCAGAAGTGAAAGATTCCAGTATAGTCCTCCTCATAGCTCTGCTGAGGGGCCACCACATGGGCTAGTGCTTCCTGGTTCAGGATGAGAGAAGCAGTGGCTGCCAGTATCCAGCAGTTACCTGGGAAACCAAGTGTGATTCATTATAACGCTTTACACTTAGTGTTATCTCACTCTGGGCTTGAATACCAAGGATACTCCTAATGCTTAACAACGCATTAAACAATGCAAGAGCTCATTAAATATTTATTTACTGTGGGTTACGCTCTGTTTGTTTCAGATTTTAATGCAGTTCCACCCAGGCTCATGTATGTTGAGATATGACTCTCCACAAATAGCAGTAACTGCATTAGGCTCCTGAATTGGTCTCAGTTTGAAAGACCACCACCAAGTGCCATACTGTGTCTGGATGCATTGTCCACATGAGCGCTTGTCCTGGGAGGCTGTAAAAAATGGGTGTCTATAGCTGAGAAAAGCCTAATATCTCCATTCCAGTGACAGAGGTCAGCTAGAGTTATATAAAGCTCACCACATACACTGGAGAAGTAGAAAGGCATTCTGTGATCAATACACACTTCACCAACATGACCACAAGTCCAGGCTGATGTGGTCCTTTAGCAAACCCACATTCAGCCTCTAATCTAATGGTCTAGTGAATAAACACTATCAAATCCCTGTTCCAGCATCATGTAGTGAAAATACTTCTCCAAACAAGAGGCTATAGACCAATCCTCTATTTATACCCTTGATTTCAAGTCTGGATGCTTCTGGATTTCTGAATATATACTACATGCTAGCATGTTAGCATAGAAATAAATGGAAGTGTTACTTATCCAGAGTTCCCTGAAGAATATCAGATCTAGTTCTTTCCTCAACAATAAACATAGATTTAGGTGTCAACTCCAGAAACACCGCCACATACATACAAACAGATAATTAAACATGGCATATATTTTAGCCAACTGTTCTTTTACATAAAACAATTACTTTTTAACAAGCCAGTAATTCTAAATATTTGAATATTATAATTATATAATAACTAGTAAATGTATATAAATATTAATACAATATTAAATGCTTTTAATGGAAAATAATTCCTGAAAGACTACAGTTTTATAACAATCAGGAATATGTCTTAAAGTAATTCCAAAACCTGGTGCTACATAGAACAGTAGAGGAGGTAGGAGGCAGCTTGATGCAATGGGTTAACATGAGAACTGGCACAGACAGCCAGTGTTCAAAGAAACACTGAGCACCTGCAATGTAGGTGCGCAGTGTTCAAAGAAACACTGGGCACCTGCAATGTAGGAAAATGATTGGAAATGTCCTGGTGAATCTGCAAAACTGCACTAAACTCTGAAAGTGAATAATTTATAGATAGAACTGGAGAAACAGAAGGCAAACAAAGACCTTGCTCACACCTGGCATTAATATCAATGGTGTGAATGGGCTTGAACTCATCAAGATAAATTGTAAACCGGTTACTCAAACCACCTTCTGAGATGTTCAGGGGCACATATGGGCAAGTAACATAATGTGAATGCCAAGGCATCCTAGACAATGTCAACAAACCATTTAGTCAGCTTCATCATGGAATAACGGAGAAATATATAACTGCTGCAGGACATGGTTGGAAGGACAGTGTGTTAAATGAACTCCTTCTAGCTAGCAGCAGTTTGCATCCATAAAATCTGATCTTGTAATGTAGAGAATTTTTACCTACACAAACAGCCAGGTGAAAGTGGTTATGACTGTCCACTTATAATCTCTCAGGATAACAGCAGGTGTGAGCATGCTCTCAGTAGAGTCCAGGGCAGGCACCACTAGCCACATTGGCAACGCTAGCATCCATTTATCCATACATCTTTGAGGGACGTTGGGTGATTAGTCATTCACAGTGTAGTGTCAGTGATGCCAGTTTCTCTGACTACACCATATGATATTTTATATTCACTCAAATGAGATGGTGAGCACAAAAGCTGTTAAACTGTCCTGGTACATACCTGGTACACACTAAAACAGACCAACAAAAAAACAAAATAAAATGTATCATGTAAAAATGTCACAATAACATTTTCTTGCCCAAAAAAGAACAGAATTGTACTGGTTAACAATGAGACAATGAGAGACTACTTATGCATTTGAAAAAGTGTTAGAAAAATGTTATTACAACAAAAAAATGCATGTCATGAAGTAAATGCAGAGAGATTGCACAGCAATTTCCAGGTAGTTACAAATTAGTTGCTAGGGTATAAAAGCTGGTCGTGAGGGTGTTACCAAGTAGTTGCTTGTGGTCTTACTAGGTGGTTGCTATGCTCTTATTGGTGGTTTCTAACTGGTTGCTATGGTATGCCTGTTGGTTGCTAGTCTTGTATACCAGTTGTATACTAGGTGGTTGATATGCTCTTATTAGCTGGTTCCTAACTGGTTGCTATGGTATACCAGTTGGTATAGTATCCTATGTGGCTAGTATGCTCCTTATTAGTTGGATGCCAGGGTTTTATGGAGTGGTTGCTATGGTCTTGCTGGGTGGTTACTATGGTGTTCCAGGTAGTTGCTATGGTCTCACTAGGTCTTGGGTATGGTCTTGCAATGTGGTTACTATGGTGTCCCAGGTGGTTATTATGGTCTCAGTAGGTGGCTGTTATCGCCTTGATAGGTGGTTGCTATGTTGTTGCTAGGTGGTTAACAGATTGCCATGAAGTTCAAATTGATTGATAAGCAGTTAGTGAGTATGTGTGTATGAAGGTTCAAACATTCCTTTGTTAATTTCGTATCGGGACAAAAAATTGGGGCAAAAAAACTGGGACACAAACAGTTGCTATGCCTCTCCCAATCAGACTGAACATTCCGGAGTTGGTCTTATATCGATATATCAAAAACTGCAAATAATCCAGTAGAAGTAGAAGAAGAACATTCCGTTGGAATACAACAAGCAGCTGTTGAGTGTTGGTTCCGATGGCTATGGCCCATGCACAAATGTACTTGAAGTTCTGCCATGATTACATACATTTCCTTCAGAACTTCAGCAATGTGCGGAGAGGACTCAGCTCTTTAAATGCTTGTCAAAAGGAGATGTTTTGACAGATATTTCTAGAATTTGTATTTTTGCATAAAAGCATCAATGACCAACTTTTTTTTGTACATAATAACCTTTATTACTGCAAATATTATTTATTAGTGTAAATAAGTAGTATCATGGGAACTCTGGAGCTCTGGAACAATAGAGTACAGTTTCCTTCATTTCAGTTAATAATACAATCTTAAAAGATAATGTTGAGGAACACTTAAAGTGATGTCCTCACTCCAAAGGAACTGTGGAGATTCAGCTTAGGGCCAAGCAAAGCCACTGAAACACACATTTGCACACACGCATACGCACGCACACAAACACACACACACACACATGCACATTGCGTTAAGCTCAATATGTCTGTTTGGTATATTATTCAACATCAAAGTTACATATGAATGTATATGTACCTGCAGAATATCCAGCTCAATCTTCCCCGTATTGTTTTTATCAAAGGTCTTGAACATATCTGAGCAGAACAGAAAAGAAACGTATATGTAAGTTATCTGGCTACCTAAAAAAACTGAAATAACCTGATCGTCAGGGCATGTCTGTGTGGTCTATTGTATAAGTGTCACGGTGGCCGCCTTTGCCTCCTCCCCTGTCCTGTGTCTGTGTGGGCGTGTCTGTGTGAAGGAGTGTGCGTCGTGTTGTTAGGTGTGTGTGTCTGACTGCGCGCGAGCATCTGTGTGTATTGTGGGCGTGGTTGTGAATGTTTATCTAGTTATCGTTATCTGTCGCACCTGTGGTGATTCCTGCGTGTGTGTATTTAAGCGTTCACATATAACTGTATCGTTGTCGGTCTTTGTTTTGTATCACTGTCGAGGTTGCTGTTTAATTCTAAAAGCGTGAATAAACGGAAGCTTGTTTCTTCGTGTTCGGCATTCACCTCTCTTCTCACCACTGCTCGTTACAGTGACAACATGGAAAAGGTTTCTGGAATAACGCACTGGGACTGGAGTATCCTGAGGTAGTCTAGGTGAATCTACTCACGGAAGAGCATCTCCAGCCGGATCAGGCAGCTCACAAAGCAGTCGAAGTCGATGGCACTCTGCTGGTCAGCATAACGCGAGACAATCACCTGGAGCACCGGACTGTTAATTTGGAAACCTGAGAGAGTACAAAGCATTTAATAAAGTTTCCAGTACAATTTACTGTCATCAGAGCAATTAATTCAGTTACCGTCAACAGCTATTAATATATTAATACTGTCTATTTACTGAGTAGGTTATACACTGAAAACAACTACAATTTATTTTGTAGAGCTGATGTTGGAAAACTGTGCTGTGGTGTGACTCTGCAGAGCTGATGTCAGATAACTATGATGTCAGACAACTTTTCCAAACACTCCTTACCTGCTTCACTTAGTGCTTCTCGCATCTCGTGGGAGCTCATGGTGCCCGAATTGTCCGTATCACGCTGCTTAAAGATATCCTGATAATGTAATGAGAGAATTTGTACTGTGCATATATTCTGTAGCTCATAGCCAATTCTGGGCACTCAGTTAATGCCTAAAACCACAGTGTCATTTATATGAAACTGCCTGAACCCAGATGGAGAGATAATCTAACCAATGAAGCAATGGAGAGTGCTTCTATTCTACAGCACTGATGCCTAAATGATGGAATAATCCAAACTGGGAATTGCTGGTGTGTTCCAGAATGAGCCTGCTGTAATTTGTTTACATGTTATGTACCAGGTATTTCTGCAGCTTCATCCAGAGGGTGTGAAACTCCATGAGTCCAAGTTTTCCACTGCCATCTCTCTGAGTGAAGTCAAGGACAAAACCTGTACTTCTGACTAAGCTCATGTTACCTGGTAAATTGTCAAAAACTCCTGACAGATATGTTCCCATGGGCACAATTCTATTTTGGAGAACATTAACCACTGTGAGGCTCGTATCTAAAGCACTACAAAGCAAGACTAGGAATTTTGTTGCTGGTGGTCCAGCGCATGTGATCCCATTGGTGTATTGAAGCTGGGCTTGTTCTGGAATGTTCCGTTATGGGGGAGGATACATCCAGCAGGCTGATGATGTGCCGGCAGGTCTCCATACTGAAGCCGTCTGTCTTCAGGTCAGTTCCTGTTAGACGTAATTCAGAATGGCACGGCTAAAACAACCCAGACCTGGCGCAGCCTTTCCCAAAACAAAAAACTGTATAAGAACATAAGAGAGAGAGGGAGATTTCTTACGCTGAGACACAACTTTGTCCAGAATCTTCTGCAGCTCAGTTGCAGAAATTTCTGAGTCCTGGACAGAAGAAAACTCCGTCATTAGTGTAATAGATCAGGGAATGGATCGCAAAGTTAGATACTAGTTCAACATGATAACATACATTTCCAGCAATCTGCTTAAAGAGGTGTTTGAAATGTGGGTCCACATCTTGTTCGGAGATTTCCTTCTGTCAGACAAAAACGAAGTATTTAATCAAAGTCACTTGATGCAGGACATTATATTTCAGTGTGTTTGTTCAGTCTTACCTCTGGTTTAATATTTGCATTGATGTCCGTCCCCATTGGGCTAAAATCACAAGCATAGAGACAGACTGGTCAGTTTCATGTCAAATATCAAGGCTATCAGATGAAAGAGCTAAAGCATCACCGTTTACACATCAAAAACCTCCTCACTAAAATAAAAGAATTGCTGTTGAAATCCATGTTGTGGACTGGGCTAATTGTTGGCATGGCTAAGAATGTACAAAATCTAAGATGTACTTCTAGGATTTTAGAACATGTCACACACTAAATAACGATGTTGCATCATAAAAAGATGGTCACTTATGTGATAATGTGATCTTTCAGTCACAATGATGAGTGCACGTTTAGGTGAAACCATGCGAAGGTATTTCACAAAGCAGGATTTTTTGCTTAGCCTTTGCTAAGACCAAATATCTAAACTGTCCAGTGGAAGAAGAGGTAAGAAACATTCTTAGGCATCACTGGACAGTCCTTAGTTAAGTATTAAATGATCCAGTTTCCTGAGAAGTCTTGCTTCTGTGAAATATATCTCAAGCACTCTAATCCAGCTAATAATGCTAATCTCCCTTGGAGACTGACTGTACCTGGCGATAGCCTTTTTCTCAGTGAACACACGTAGTATGAAGCTTCCCTTGCGGTGTGGTTCGAAGGTTGAGGGGATGATGATGTATTCCCCAGGCGGGAGTTTGAATCGGCTGCACACCTCACGCAGGTTTATGAACGTGTCGCTCATGGCAACTGACCTCTGGCGCAGCAGTACGTCGGGTCCCAGGTGAACGTCGCTATGGCATTTAAACTGTAGCACAGGTACATGCACACAGAGCCAAAATACAGCAGTACAGACAGCCAATCGGCGATGAAGACGAATGGAGAGGAATGATACAAGCCTTAAGGACTGAAGCATACGCTACTGTAGTTTGTAGATGGTTTTCACACAAAGGAGAAAGCATTATGGCACACTGAGGCCTAACATTTCATACACACCTCATCTGGAACCTGAAAACACACCAAAGGACAGTTATTTTTTATCAGCTCATTTGTAGTGTTTCTTTCTCATGAAATTATTGTACTAAAGTCGGTTTCTGCAGTGTTACTATGTAACACCATGACATGAAGTAACAACATGGTGCCTCTCCAGTGTAACACAGCAGTAACGCAGCAGTACAAGGAGAGTGGGCTTTTACGTTACCTTGTAGATTGCAAAGCCGATGGTGTTGAGGTCGCGCCCGAACTGTTTCTCTTTCCTTCCGTCTTTCTGCATAAGGCCAACCAGAAACGAGCAGCCGTCTATCCCATCATGAGGGTCGTCATCAACTTCGTCCAGCTTGATCACAAACTGGGGGTTTGAGCAGAATGTAGCTGGACAAAACACATGATTTATTTATTCCATTACTGTTAAAGGTAACATTTGGCTAGGTAACATTTATCTAACGGCTCATTTTCAGAAAGGAATATTTCTTTGAAACATTTCCGAAAATTTTGTCGCATCATCACTGGTTATTTACATGATTTTAACTCAGTATTTCATCTTAAGAGGTTTGGAGTGGAGCTAGCTAGTTTTTCATATACAGTCATGTCCATGAAGCTACACCCAACACTTGTTTTTATCTAGTGCTGATTTAATCAGGCAACTCAAACCCTGTTTTTATTGCACTGATTTCTGTATTACATGTTTGGGGTAAGTGGCACTAAGCCTGTATTCAAGTAAAGACTAGTAATGCACTATGTAAGAGCAAACCCTGTTAAGATAATAACAGCCAACAGTTAATATCATAAACCCCTTTCGTCATGCCATACACAGTTTCAAATGTTTGATGCATGTAATTCCATTATTAAATGTATGATTCACTACAGGTGTGTGACTGACAGATACCTGGGTTGTTCCTGCAGCCGCCAGCAGTAGAGCCCACCCTCCATGTGCCCTCGAACTGGTGGATACTCCAGCGATTCACACCGTCACTGCTCAGAGTGTCTGGAGTCAGGTTACAGATCTCCAGCCTCGAGTACTGCTGAATGAAGTCTGAATATGCCATCCTGATTGAGAGAGAGGGGATATACCTCAGAGATCTGAGTTTCTATGTTCCTCTGGAGTTGTAATTATTGAAATGCTTCTCTTACCAGAATTCTCCATCATCAGCTGAATAGTCGAGTTTGGCCTTCTCCTCTGGCAGAACTCGGTCCCATTCTTTGGAGCTGACAAAGACAAGGAGACCATTAATTTTTTTTTATATTACCAAGGCGTACAAATCCAGTGAGCGATCAGATGGCACAAAAGACTCACTCATCACTCCAGGCGCCGGTCCACTCCACCTGACCCCATGGGTTCCTGAGCCGCACCAGCTGGACGGGGCTGCCATACATGTGGACCTAGGGCAAACAGAACTGTGGTTGCGCCCCCTGCAGTCTGTTTAATATAATGTGTTTTACATGCAAAGTCTTATGGCTGATGGCTGGATTTTTAAATCGCATGAGTCTCTAAAGAAACTGAGAAAACACCGCTAAAATGCTTGTGTGTGTGTGTGTGCTGAACCTGACCTCTTCTGCCCCTGTGACAGAGTAGGCGTGTCCTTTCACAAGTTTCTGCCTGGTTACAGCTTCAGTTTCAGATGAACTACTGATCTGTATACAGATAAGGCACAAATCTCTGTTCAACCTACTACATATCATAGACAGTGTAGCCTGCATACATTTAAACAAAACATTCTCAAAAGGTTTATTGAAATACTTCATGACCTAAATGATTGGAGTTGTTCATTTTGTGCGCATTAATTTTAAGTATATTAGTACCCAGCTCTGGTTCAAAAGATCTGCTGCAGAGTTTAGTTCTAATACACCAGGTTCTTTAGTGTGTTATCCTGGATCAGGTGTGTTAGTGTGGCATCCTGGATCAGGTGTGTTAGTGTGTTGTCCTGGATCAGGTATGATTAATCTGGAACACTCTGGTGTGCAGTACAACTGCTGTGAGGGGGCTCACTCACATCTATGGAGCATCCCAGCAGAGATCCTCGACTCAGTGCCTTCCGGATGATGTTGAACAGGGTGGGTGGGGCCTTGCGCAGCTCGTAGCCCTCAGCGATGCCGCCCGTGAAGTCCTCGAAGCCCTCGGTGGTGGAGCCTCCTGAGAGAGCCTCGTACGAGCCGCTCACCCTGACGCAGAGAAACAGGAGGTCCATGAAGGGCGTCACCAGAACTGCTGGATTTTCACTGTTACCAGTATGTGAGTCAATTATGTATTTTGGACCAGATCATATCTGAGCAGGCTGGACAGTCACATGGTAGAGTCTGAAGTCTTCAGTTAGACTGAGCAGGTTTTCTTGGAAATGCAGTTATTTGAGTTCAGTTTAGGCTGTTAAGTACTGGCTGTATCTTGAATTTTTACCCTACAGAGGCTAAATACCCTACAGACAAGCATTGTCTCATAATGTTAATATAAGAGGTTTGGGAGCACAGTGGAGAATGTGTGTTTTCTGGGCTGTGGTTGCAGTTCACAGCACAACTAAAACACATCTACTACAGAAAAAACATTAGCCTTACTTACACTTGCAAATAAAGGTGACACACACACACACACACACACACACTCACTTAGCATAGGCCTTCTCCAATAGGGCGCTCCAGAACTCGTTCCCCTCGGCTGAGTGGACAAACAGCAGCTCACCGTTTCTGGTTGGCAGCCTGTCGTCAATGACTACATCCACCCACTCGCCAAACTGCCACAGCTGTTAACGGAAGGAGTTTAGACATTGTCAGTAGGGTGACTCTCCAAACTGCCATGCCCCTTCCTACCTAAACAAAAGCCCTCACAAATTCTCAAATGCAGAACTTGTAAAATCAAGGCTTGGGAGATTAGCGATAATAAGAGTTAAGTGCAGGTAACATTCATTTTACAGTTTTGGCCACTTTGTGTTTTGTTCACATTTTGATATTATTAAACAAAATAATCAACAAACCAGACAGAGCTAAGCATGGCAAACCACCCAAGCTCACCTGGAAGTGAAAGATGCCGGCGTAGCTATCCGTGAAGCTCTGCTCAGGAGGCACCACTCGTGCCAGGATCTCCTTGTCCAGAGTCAGAGAGGCAATGGCCGCCAGCAGCCAACAGTCGCCTGAAAGGGTCGAAGGTCATTTCGCAGAGGTAGATGAATCCAAATAGCAACCATGTGTGTTGGGATGTTTTGGAAATTTGAATTACTATCAATATTAATATTAATATTGTTAATGACAGTAACATTATTATTTCATAATATTATTACTTAGAAACATCTATGGTGCTTAAAATAGAAATCTCAGTGTGACTATGTTTTTCTAACTAGAAAATTGAAGTAGATAAGTACATCAACACAAGGCGTGTCTGTCTCTGTGTGTGTGTTTGTGTATACGTATGTGTACACATCACCTGGTTATTTACCCAGTGACTCACTTTTATAAAAGAGAGCTAAATGTGAGTTATGAGATATGAGTCGGCTGCCCCTTTTAACGCCCTTTTTGTCAATCCTGTGTCTATGAGTTGCAGTGTTTGAACTGTGCTGCTCTGTGTACGTCTGGGGTGGACGGCAAGGAAGAAGCTGACTCCAGCCTCATGTTACACTAGTGGCCGTCTGCACGGATCTCCAGAACCGGTCTGGACACGCCGTCTCTGCTTCATGCTGAAAATCAGCGGGGCACGACAGTAACCTAAACCTAGACCTCTCCTCCATCTGACACCTTGGACCCAAAATCATAAATAATGCATGATGCATGTTTATTAATTACTGTAGGCACCTAGGAATAGCTGTAACCTGCTAGATTGCTTATGAGAATGAAGAAATGTTTACACTCAGGTCACGACCTTTGCTGAAGGTTAAAGGGTCTCGGTTTTAAAGGTGCTCACCCAAAGCACCCTGACGGATGTCTGTCCTTGTAGCTCCATCCAGAATGAACTGAGGATTTGTGCAGAGCTCCTTCAAAACAGCACAGAAGCAACCAAGGGTTATGTTAGGTTCAGCAGAACAATTCAAGGACTCTAGAAATCCAAATCCTGGATTTAATAGACCAAACTGGTAGCAGCAGACAGTGAGCCAAGCTGTACAGTAATAGTCTACATCAGGGCTCGTTTCTGTTTCATTAATAATTAATATTAGTCAGCAAACAAACAGCACAGGCATAATACGCAACATTATTTAATATAATTTAATAATTATAATAATATATAATTATATATTATTTTTTATTCCATATTATAATTAGGCAATAAAAATTCGTGCCATAGCCATATCACATATATGTTATATTTTTCTATTCTCAATCATATGAAATCCTATTGTCAAATATGAATGGATACTCTTTTTTTTCCAAAATAAACCAACAGAGGGACTTTGTTGCTGGAGTATTCACCTCACCAACACAAACACACACACACACAAACACAGACACACACACACACACAAACACACACCTACCGTGGGTCTCTTCCACTCCAGCCCCATAGTTTTGGAGGAGTACCGTCCCAGCTGGTTGTATCCCAGGGAGCTCCATGTGGCCGGGAAGGTGGGATCACAGAAGAGGGTCCTGCGGCTTAGGCACTCGCGCCGCAGCTCCTGGAAGTCCTGCGCGTTGAACAGGACGGCGTTGTCGTTTCCGCCCAGGCCATTCTCCCTGTCCTGCTTCTTGGAGAGTTCGTTAGCAATGCTGGACATGGTGTCGCTGGGTCCCGATCGGCTGCGTGCGAGAGTGGGCTGCTAGGAGTCTGGTGCTGCTCTCACTTGGGATGCTGAGACTACTCCCTCATGAAGGCTGAAAGAGGTGGAGCCTACCTGTTCACCTGCCTGCAGGTAGTGCGCCCTCTGGTGGAGCAGACCATCTTTTACAGGAAAAGGACACATATGCACGCCTGGCATTTTGTTGGAACTTGCACAAGACTAAAGGTCAGTCCATAAAAACTTAAACTTTTGTTGTGTAACTTACAGCTTCTTCTACAGCAATGTTGCATATGTTTGGCAGGCAAGGCCTCTAAAGACCAGACAGAAGCATTGCATTGGCTGGACCATTGTGTAGAACATGATCTGTACTACTTAGAAAAAAATAAAATAAAATAAGCATGAATAAAGAATTTTGTGTTCCATTTGTCAATGGACCATTGAGCTAATAGCCAGCCTTCAGAAATTTACGAGAGCATTCTTTTGTTCTCCCTCTGAGAGTAATTTTGTGATTGTATGTGGGTATGGGTGTGGTTAGAGAGGAGAGTGTGTTGCAAAGGCAAGTGTTCCACTAAGGTAAGAATAGAAGTGTCCTGAATTAAAGTATCATTTCAGATTTTAGGAGGACCAGGTTCATCAACACTGATCAGCATCTCTCAGGGTATTAACAATTTACATGCCATCATTCATCACGGTGTTGCAATTGTATCATGCTAGTAAACACTTAAAATACATTTTATAATAAATAGTAAAAATAATAACTGCTGTTAATAATAACAATTTATAAATCACCAAGTTTAATTAATTGCACACTGACACACAACAATAAATATCTACTGCCATCTTCAGGCATTAAATAAATATTTCATCCGCACTGAACTGTAACAATGGGTATGAAGACACATAATTACGTAAACAATTATCCATACATGTTCAAAGTAATGATGCGAAATAATGAACAAAAGAATTGTGATTCAGTAGTGAACATTGGCACATTAGTAGTTTCCAAATACAATTTATTTTCCAAATACTTTACTTTTACCGAGCTAATGGCTGTCCTTGGTACAAAGTAAGGACTGATGAGGCTCTCCTGCTACCTGTCCCAGACCAACCACCTCCCACTCATCCAGACGCAGATGAAGGATCAGTCACCTGGATGGAGGCCCTCATCAGCACCCCTGTTCCCCCACCCCCGCCCTGCTGTGGCACAGCCCCAGACTTTGCTATAGCTTATTTACTACTGTGTTTTTTTTCCTATATTTATATTGTCAAGTTGACTGGTGTCGGCCAGAAGAGGATGGGCTCCCCCCTTGAGTCTTGGTTCCTCCCAAGATTTCTTCCTCACGCTCTTAGGGAGTTTTTCCTTGCCACTGTCGCCCTGGGCTTGCTCATTGGGGGCTTGGACTTGGACACTTGTAAAGCTGCTTTGAGACAAAATCTGTTGTTAAAGGCGCTATATAAATAAAACTTGATTTGATTTGATTTGGCATGTTTTATTTTAGGATTCAGGTCACTGTAAAGATGGAACAGGTGACCAAAAGCAAGCAAGTCTGGACAGAATTAGACCAGGCGCTGATTCAATGTAGAAGGCCTCTTCTACATGATGCTACAAAGATGCTACAAATGTATTATTTGTGTTTAGCTGATATCTCTCACTGATATCCTCTAGTTGGTTAAGGTAGGCTCTGAATTTCATTACATTTGCCTAGATTGTGCTAAATTCTAGACTCGTCTGGACCTAGTTGCTAGTTAGTTGTTATCACCTTAGTATCCAGTTTTCCTCACATCTTCAAACTTTTTTCACATACTTAAATATCCTTCCATCTTGAAATGTGCCTTGCTGTTCCTGTCCGTATATCACACGGATTTCGTAGACATCACCGCTGCAGACATCATAACATCAACAACCTCATCAGCACCAAACATTCAGTACAACCATTCTGTATCCTGTGTTTGGTCTTGTGTAGTTTTTGGCTCAGTTCCATTCTGGTTTTGTTGTTTTTTTTTTGTTTTATTATGTGCTTCAGGAGCCGCGCGTTAAGCGGGGGTGTGGGGTGGTGGTTTCTGTCAGGCTTTCGCCCCCCTTGGCGTCGTGGTCTCCCTGGCAACTACTCCATTCCATTCCTGTTCACGTTTTGGTTTTCTGTGTCCATAGTCAGACCTGTTTCTTGTTTTCAGTTAATCATGTTTGGTATTTAGTCTATGTATGTTCATCCTCCCATTGCTGGTATTTGTTGAAGGTATGTTGTTTCTTTGTTATCAAATTGCTTCTTGTGAACATGCTCTGTTTCGGTTCGGTGTTCCCTTTTGTTAAGATTTTCATGTCACTGTCCTAATTAAAACTTCTTCTTTACTATAACACACTTGTACTCCACACGTAACGCCAGAAAAGCAGGTGAACACTTTGACACACAAGGAGCCCAAAAATTAAGATATACAACAGAGGAATGGCAGGATATTGCAAAGCCACTGTTAAATATCTCAACCAAGACTTTAATTCACTGAAGTCTCACTGTTTGGCAAAAAAAGAATTATTCTCAGATCCTTTTTTTCCAGCTGCGCCTGAATCTTTGGGCTACAAAGAGCTCGGACCAAATTCTGACAAGGTCAAGGGTGTGGAGTGGAAACGGCCCAAAGTAAGTACTGTTTTATTGTTTAATTTTAAATAACTTAAAAAAGAAGATGTCCCTACCTTAGGACAAGAGATATGATTGAAAAATTAAGAAATTATTTATTGACTTCTTAGAACTAACAATCAGATTTAGCAGATGAAAATTCCAGAGGTTTTGCCTGACGTAATGCATTGGTCTCGTATGGACCATTTTTTCTATTTAGAATTAAAGTTTAAAAATGTTGAATTTAACAATAAATACTTATGCTGTATTTTTTGTAAATAATGTATTCAAGAATATCAGTGAGAAGCCTCAGTTCATTGTCCATGGGGCCACAAGGACTGATATCCAACAAGGAAGCCTGGGTGAGTTGGTGATAATCGTACACCTGGACGACATGTCAATTTTCTCTTTATTCTTTCTATAAAGTCCAAAACCACTGCTCACATGTACAAAAAAAAAACTTAATCAGCTGATCAGCTGTGAAAATAAAAGTCATTGTGAATTTGTAGTAGGAGGAACCAAATATGAAATATATTAAGTATTTGAAATGAAATGCATATAAACTAGTCCCTTCTTCTGCAGAAGCACAGCTGATCAGCTATTAAAGGATTCTTTTGGAAAATTCTTTATTTAAAATACTTAAGAAGTAACTTGTATTGATTGTGAAGTTCCACAGAAGATATTTGCATCAAATACATTCATTTTCATTGTTTGTTATATTTGATTGATGGGAACACAAGATAATCCAATATTGTCTTGAAAATCAACAATTTTGATAGAATACCTTGCTGTTTGTCAGATTATTTTTGTTAGAATTCTCAGATCAAAACTGAAATTCTTTGTTTCAGAATTGTTTTTTTAATTTTAAATTTAAAGTGGCTGAAGCTGTGTTTCATCATTAAAAATGCAGCTACATTCTGGTCCACCCATAAAATTTGGTCAAAAAACAAATGAATAAGTGAATGTGGAAAGGTCTCTTAAAAGCATCTCATAATGAACATGATTGTAAAAGTGTTTTTTGTATGTAAAAAAACATACTATACAGATGTGTTTCGGTGTGGTGTTTCAGTGTGATGCTCAACTTCTGTTCACTGAAAAGGATGGTGGTTTCATGTTCAGGTGACTGTTGGCTGATGGCTGCCATTGCCTCTCTAACTTTGGACCAAGATGTTCTAGCACGTGTGATTCACCCTGAGCAGAACTTTACACAGGACTACGCCGGCATCTTTTACTTTCAGGTCTGGTTATTCTGTCTTTTAGTTCAGTTTGTTTAGTTGAGTAATGCTAAAATGACAGGGAAACAGTCACGTCACTGGACATTTAGTATACCTTCTCTCCACAGCTGTGGCAGTACGGCCAATGGGTGGATGTTGTCGTTGATGACAGGCTGCCCACCAAAAATGGGAAGCTGCTGTTTGTACATTCATCTGACAAAAATGAATTCTGGAGCGCCCTGCTGGAGAAGGCCTACGCTAAGTAAGCATTAGTGCATTAAGATTTCTTTAAAAAGATGACTGGAGTACAACT
>JAOXYF010000020.1:3613228-3626596 GCA_028565775.1 Sternarchorhynchus goeldii | reverse complement strand
TGAAAGTCTAATGTTTATCAGTACATTACAGAAAATAATGAACTTTATCACAATATGCTAATTTTTTGAGAAGGACCATTACAAGTGTAATTTCAGAAGTAATGTAGCTGACTCCTACAACCATGGGCCAGTAGGGGTCTCTGTTGGAAAACGAATGCAAAACATTTCTTTCGCCCTGTATCTATAAGTGTACTGTACTAACGCAAAGGAGCGCAATTTGTATTTAAGTGTATGTAACATTTGTGAAACAAACTGACGTTTTCTGCTAAACGTTTCTGCATTTGTCAAAAATCTCCTACTTGGCTATATAGTTTATCGTTATATTTGCAAAGTATGCTACGAGTGTTTGTAAATAGTATGGCAATTATAAATGTATGTTTGTAAGTATGGGCCGAGTGGTCCAACATACAAATATGGGTTTAAAACAAACAAAACAATAAGTTAAGTATTTTACGTAATGGACAACCAGAATCTCTCCTTTGACCGAACGTTTGGATGGTTCTTTCATCCAGCAAATCTATGAGATAACAAGGTTAATCGTTTTGTCGTTGGAGCTTAACGATTTCCAGATTCAATTACGACTTTCGCGAGAAAACTGCTTAACTGAAGTGAATGATGGAGATTTTAATCTTATGTGGAAAGAAAATAATCAGAAACGTAGTTGATACTAATCAGGGAAACGCGACTTATTAAGTAGTATATGACAAAGTTACTCAGAAAATTGCAAAGCATTAAGAACTGTGCATCTATTCGCGTCGTTTTTGACCTAAAAAATGACTGGCACTGTGATTTACAACGAAGGATGGCTCTTTGTTACATCTATCTGTACTCCTATCTGTAGGTGCTTCTTCCTGCTTGTTAGAACGGACGCGTAATAACTTGCTCATGACAAGCCACGCCTGATAAGTTTGGGAAGGAGAATCAACCCATTAACTCACTTCTGGAATCAGAGCATTCGCGCATTTTACACATTTATCATCCAGAAGTTCACACTGAAAATGTCGGGAGTCGCGTCAACTTTGGCAAAGAAACGAGCTCGCGCTGCGGGGTTTGGAACAAACGCGAATGCGCTCAAATATCTCAACCAAGACTTCGAGGCGCTGAGGAGCCAAGCTCTAAGTCGAGGACAGTTATTCTGTGATCCAACTTTCCCAACCGCACCCGAATCTTTGGGCTTCAATGAACTTGGACCAAATTCATCCAAAACAAGGGGAGTGCAATGGAAGAGGCCCGGAGTAAGTTTTGACCAACCTCGAGCTACCCTTAATTTGGTTGTTTAGACGATGCAAACGATATTTAGGCATACGCAACGGCATTTAAGCTCAAAGCAGTAAGGTATTTTAGGCTAGATGATGAGCAACTATTGAATATTACTTGCGTGGTGTTATATGATATCTTCGCGTAGTCTCTCGCGACTACGCGAGCGCGTCGAATATATGTGACATAGCTAGCTTGTTGACCATATGTCATATTATAAGTATGGCAGTTTATATTTTGAAAATAATTCTTGTCTTTGATTTGTATACCTGAATAGTGGCGTTTTATACACGTTCCAAATACATATTAAAATTGCTAGTCAAGTCTTGAAAGTTCTTTTTGTGGGCTACCAAATTCTCATGTTAATCGTATAGAAATGTTATCTATAAAGATTAACCCTCAGAGCAAGGACAACTAACGCCATGAAACATTATAAACTCATTTAGGGAGGAGGCTCTATTTGTATGTTCAGTTGTTTGCTGTGTCTTGCAGGAGTTGTGCTCGAGACCCCAGTTCATCGTCGGCGGAGCCACGAGGACCGATATTTGCCAAGGAGCCCTTGGTAAGTGGAAACATATCGAGAAATTAAGGTCTAAATAATCCACGGTGTTCTCACTGAAGAACAGGTGTCCTTTAGCAGTGTTTAACTTCAAACCATCTCTGAGCCAGGAAGTGTCGCTCTCCTTCTTCTCGGGCGCGCGCGCGCGCACGTGCACACATAGCCCTCTAACCAAAACAAAAAGTCGTTTACTCGGCTCCTGTAGCGACTGTCTTTAACTCTCCAAGCCAGTTTAACAGGCTGTTTAAAGTATCTCATTAGTATGTGGGTGTTAATGAAAACCTGATGGCTTGGCATTTATAGGGTTATAGGTTTCTTGTGCATTCTCTCTCTGTACACACACACACGCAAGCCAATGAGCTTATTACTGTTGTCAACCAACATTTTGTGCAGATAATAAGAAGAGTAGACACATTTATGAGTGTCATGAGTACATATAATAGCTGGACTTATATTTCTAGTGGTTACTTATGTGATCTAATTAATGTCATGAATATAATTACGAATATGTTCTGTGTGTAAGTATGAGAGATTTGCTAATAGTACTTACGGTTTCCGTAAAATAATTAAAAAAAAGACGTGACACTTGAAGCATGGTGTTTCAAGACGAGCTGCTTTTTATATATCGCATATATAAAAAGCTTACCTGGAGGTTGGGGTGTGCCACTGTTTGAACGATCAGTATGCAGTGTGAGTCACGAGGACTTGGGCGGTTCTGTCTTTCTGGCACTTTTGTTGTAGCACAGGCGTTCACTTCGTATTTCATCCTTACATGTAGTCTTACCAACCCGTTTAGCAAGTGACTGGTACAGAGTGGGCAGTGTCACAACGTCCAAGAATACCTTGAAACGGGTTATGGTGGAGGTGTGTACTTTTCTGAACAGCAGGTCTTTTCTGAATGAGCAGCATCGCGTTCATGTTACAACGCTTTACCAAATGCCTTGCGGATTGGATTAGAGTCGGCAGGCTTCTGCCCAGTGGGTTTGTCTAACCAGATGAACCTTTATTCATTGTAAATTCATAACAGGCCTCATGGTATACCCCTGTATCAATGAGGGATGATTATAAAGATGATATTAAAGATGATTAACTGCTTTAATCTTGCATAGAAATCCCCTACACTACTGCTGATCTTTGTGGTAAACAGAAGAGGACACCTTTTGCTGACATAAAACATATATTTTACACAACCAAACACACACACACACACACACACACACACACACAATCATTGTTTGCACTTGCATGACTCTGACCACAACCAGGTGCATTTAGATTGGTTGTCTGGGGAGAGAGGCGTGGTCTGCGGAGGGATTTGCATTTCCTGTCAACATGGATATTATCTCTCCCATAGACAGCCTCTGCCTTTATATTTACCACCTTTCCAACAGTGTGTGAATAGTTCTCCAGAGATTCAGCACTAGTGTGGTATGGTAAAGCTGAGGGGAAAAAGCTATACTCTCTCTCTCTCTTCCCCTCTTCTGTATTTGTGTTTATAAGCGAAAGGAGTGTCTCAGGAGATACTCATAAAAATAGTTTCACATTAGGGTCACCAGCCATCACAAGCCAGGGCCTTTAGCAACTGTCACAAATCTCTTCCAGGCATCCAAATATTTCTGTGACACCATAATGGTATTTCCGTAGCTCCCATAACAACTCCTCCTATTGTTAAGACATAAACCACACTGTTTTCTAACAGCTTTAACATTGAAACGCCTGTTTGAGTCTTAATCGTCAAAGTTATCAAAGAATGGATGGTTTCTAACATATGAGGGCCAGGCAGGATGGAGGTTTCAGCTTTATAAACCTTCCAGAAGGTAGCAGATCCAGACCACTGAGGTGAGCACTCCACCATAGCCAGCAGGCTTGTGTAAACTGTTTAGCAGATGTGTGGCCATTTTGCACACTGCCTCAGGCACAGACAGCCAGTCGCCAGAAGGTGTCAGAAAGGCTGTTTCTGTGGTTCGTGCAGGGATTGGTGCTGGAGAAGTGGTCATGTGACATTCTGACATTGTAATAGGGAAGTGAAGATGGGGATACATGTGGGGTTAGCTGACAAACCAGAGATTAAAGATAACGTCCTAAACATTTATGAAAAGTTAGTCCTTTAAAAATGTACTACTTCTTCATCAGTTCCTGTCAGGAACTGTAACTGGGGCATGTTCTGCCATTACCTGAGATTTGTTTAGGCAAATCGGATGCATTTTACATGCTGTCTGTATTTCTTCATCTCACGTTCAGTCCATCTCTCTCCTCTCCCACTGTCTTTCTCTCTGTTTGTATGTCTCTCTCTCTCGCCCTCTCTCTCAGGGGACTGCTGGCTGCTGGCGGCCATTGCCTCTCTCACTCTGAACGAGGACGTAATGACCAGGGTGGTGCCGAGCAACCAGTCATTCACGGACGGCTACGCCGGCATCTTTCACTTCCAGGTATAGACCCTCCTCTGCCCGTAGGGCTGCATGCTGGGCTTGCCAGAATTGCCACCACTTCCTCCCATTCACGGCATTCAGTTAGACTCCATTTTGGCTCAACCTGCTAACTCCCGACAGCTTATCTGGGTTCTTATGTGATACACTTCATTTAACGTTCATTTGTTTGGGTTTCATTATGTAGGGGTTGAGTCCCAAGCCCTGGTGATTAATGTGGTCTTCCCATGTAGTGGTGGATGGGACTGAATGAACAGATTTAGGCCTGGTGTTTGCCTCTAGCTGGGCTGCCCAATGGAGGACGGTTTCCCTTCTGAGTCTTGGTCCCCCAAGATTTTCCCCCTTTTCCTTGCCACTGTTGCCCCTGGCTTTGCTCATTAGGGACCTGGACCCATGTGTTTGTAAAGATACTTTTGTAAACTTTTTGTAAAGATACTTTTGTAAAAAAAAAAAAAGCGCTCATGTGTGACCCATGTGTTTGTAAAGACAACATTTGATGTAAAAAAGCACAATATAAATAACTTTGACTTTGTTTGGATCATCAGATTGGTTAAAACCTGACCCCCTCTCCCCTACCCAACCCCTCCCCTCCCCTCCCCAATTCTTTAGTTCTGGCAATTCGGTGACTGGATAGACGTTGTCATCGACGACCGGTTGCCAGTGAAGGACGGAAAGCTTCTGTTCGTGCATTCTGAGGAAGGCACGGAGTTCTGGAGCGCCCTGTTGGAGAAGGCCTACGCTAAGTAAGCATGTTTGGGTGGTGGTGGGGGTGGAAGTGTGCATGTGGGTTTCATATGTACATACAAAAAATATTGCTGACAGTTTAGCTTGGCGAATGATGGTAATAGAAAGAACTTTTAGAAAGAACTAACGTTAAAACTAGCAGGTAATTTCCTCACCCCTTTGCGAAGGCAGTGAGCTCACCTCAGGTTTATCGCATGTGCCGTGTTTAAGTGGCAGTCAGCAGGGCAGGTGTAACCACGACATGTCCCCCTCTTCGCCCGCTTGACCCCGGCTCTCTCCGTCAGGGTGAATGGCTGCTACGAGGCTCTCTCAGGAGGCTCCACCTCCGAGGGCTTCGAGGACTTCACGGGCGGCATCGCTGAGAGCTACGAGCTGCGGAAAGCCCCTGCCAACATGTTCCAGATCATCCAGAAGGCGCTGGAGGCCGGAGCCTTGCTGGGCTGTTCCATAGATGTGGGCACCCACCCCCTTTGCACACGGGCCTCATTAGCTACCACAAGCCTGAGTGGAACAAGCTGTTCACGTGCATGTGTGTTTACGTCTGCGTGTGTGTTGGTTGCGTGTTTGCTATTGTACACGCGTGTGCACGTACGTGTGTGTGTCTTTCTAGATCACTAGTGCTGCTGATTCTGAGGCCATCACCCGACAGAAGCTGGTGAAAGGACACGCCTACTCTCTCACTGGGGCCACAGAGGTACAAACACACACTCCAGCAGTGACTCAGAGTCGGGAGCAGCTGGTTAACATTCATGATGAAAGAGCAGCTTAATGATAGTTACTATGTGCAGAAATCTGAGGCAGAAGGAAGCGTGCTTGTCCGTGTCTGTGCGCGTGCATGAGACTTTTGTGGCAAGAGCAGATATGGTTTAAGGGAAAAAAACCAAAATGTTTTGCGTGCGCACACACGTTTTCATAATGTGTCTGTTGTGTGGTCGCGTTTAAGGTGCACTTCCGTGGCAGTCTGGAGAAGCTCGTGCGCATGCGGAACCCCTGGGGTCAGGTGGAGTGGACGGGAGCCTGGAGCGATGGGTCTGTACTCCAGCTGCACCTTCCGCACCGCTGACACGCTGTTCCCTGTTGTTGCTTTTTTTTTACAGCTTAAATACGTACTAAAAACTATACCGAATATAGAGCGTGGTGTTCTTATTATAAATATTGAATGTGTGGATTGTGTGTAGTCGTATTGTTGATGTGGTAAATAATAAATGTGTTGTTTGTTTGTTTGTTTGTTTGTTTGTTTGTTTGTTTGTTTGTTTGTTTGCTTTTTGTCTTGGCAGCTCGTCGGAATGGAACTCCGTCGACCCTTCTGAGAGGCCGAACTGCAATGCGGAGGATGGAGAGTTCTGGTAATATTAATAGTTGGAATTGTGGAAAGTTCAACTTCCACGTCGTGAGCCTCACAAACCCACATCCTGTCAGTACTTTGGGCCTTGCCACACTCTGTAGCTTCCTGTTTGAGCACTACGGCATTTACAGCTGACAGGACAAGGTGTAGCATAATTAATTAAGTACTGATCACAATTTTATAAGAAATGAAAACAAGAAAAAACTGTATAGTTTATAAACAAACAGGAAAAGGACAACTGGGTAAAAATAAAGCAGAGCAACACTGCAATCAGACACATTACTGAATAATAACAATGGAATAAATGCAGTATGACAGCAGTTTTCTCTTACATTCTTATTGTCTGACGGTGTGCCAAGTGCATCTTCTCTTTCTCTCTGAACATGCAGAGTATAATTTGTGTGTGTGTGTGTGTGTGTGTGTGTGTGTGTGTTTAGGATGTCGTTTGCAGAGTTCATGAGGCAGTACTCCCGTATTGAGATCTGCACACTGACCCCGGACGCTGTCACCAGCGGCGATGTGAAACCCTGGAGTGTGTGTAACTACAGCGGCACCTGGAGGCAGGGTTCCACTGCAGGAGGCTGCAGGAACAACGCCTGTGAGAACCACTGCTCCACCCGCCTTCACCCACGCTCCGTGGAAAAAACGCTTTTGTTTTAACCGTTTAGACCCTCACTTTAATCATAGTCAAGACATATTCAAGAGCTTTAACTTAAATTAAAAGATAAAAATCACCAGAAAAAGTAGTCATACTTTGATATACACTCAGTAACCACTTCACCTGCTATACCCCTGTATGTAACAGACCTTTATACATCTTACTTTAAGTTGTAATTCACACTGTGGTACTAACTGTGGTACTGTTATATCTTATTAGTTGACTGTGCCTAGCTGGTTATTTTAATATTTTTATTCATTTTTATACACATTAATGAAGAAGAGAGGAGATTAGACTCGCTGTGCTATGTCTGCCGGAATAATCACAAAACCTCTGCTGTAAAGCTGGGTGTTTCCATTCCAAAAATAATCTGAACCTTCAACAACTCAAAGCCTTATCAACACACACGATTGCCTTTATGTATAGCTAAGGAAAAAGCTTTTGATTGGTTCACAGTGTCTAGGTTTGTATATATCTGAGCACATTTCCAGTGTAACCTTCACTCTTGCAGACACGTTCTGGATGAACCCGCAGTACGTAATCAAGCTGGACGAGGACAACGACTCGAATGACAACCATGCGGGCTGCAGCCTGGTCGTGGGCCTGATCCAGAAGAACCGGCGACGCCTGCGCAAGCAGGGAGAAGACATGCACACCATCGGCTATGCCATCTATGAGGTACATGTCATGTGACCTGGTGGGCATACTGGGGCAGAGGGAGGAGCATAGGAGAGTCCAGGGATCAGGAAGTTCCAGTCTAAAAAGGAAACGAGGGCGGAGGGGCATTTGGGGGGGAGAGGAAGTAAGACTGTGTGACTGGGCCACAATAGTGTATTTCTAGACAAAACAGATGCAATCATTAATCAATAGTTTTTGGGGGTTTTTTCAGTTTTCAAGTGGGAAGCTTGCAGTGTTTTTACATCTTTGTCTATCTCAGGGTTACACTATTGTTGCTTTTGTGCTGTGGTACATTGAAGGAAGAAGTTAGTGTTTATGACATTGATTATATATTGAATATGTGATTGATATATTGAATATATGAATCTGACACCTTGTCATCCTTTTCCTCTTCCTGCAGTTGCCTTCCCAGGTAAGAGTTAATCCAAACAAATGAGACTCACAATCCAGCAACCAGCGTCATTTGGTGCTAGATTATATATCTTTATGGTCATTCCACAACGATGCCTCTTCCTGCCGCCTGATTTTCTCTCTTGTTTGCCAGTTTTCTGGCCAGACGGACGTGCACCTGGATAAGAACTTCTTCCTGACACATGCGCAGAAGGCTCGTTCAGAGACCTTCATCAACCTGCGGGAGGTCTGCACCCGCTTCCAGCTGCCCCCGGGGGAGTACCTTGTCGTGCCCTCCACCTTTGAGCCCCACAAGGATGGCGACTTCTGCCTGCGCGTGTTCTCCGAGAAGCAGGCCGAGACTCAGTAAACAACCCTAGTCCCATCTTCTCCACCTTACCACCAAGAACCTTATGCTCTGACTTAGTTAGCCTTGTAAATAATGTATGTATGCATGTATGTGCTTTTAGCAATGATAACATGGTTTTCTCTTCCCATGCAGGCGGTGCGATGATCCAGTTGATGTCAAGTTAGAAGATGTGAGTAACTTTCTACCTTTTTCTTCAGAAAGTCCATTTCTATTCATGTCACCTGCAGAAAGGCCATTTCTCATATTTGCATAATGAAAATAATGTTAATAATGATAATGTTTGTGTGTAAGCTAAATATTGTTATTTACTAATACTATAATATAATACTAATATTATTAGTATTACTAGGCATACTAGTGCACTCGTGGACCATGCAGTATTACTGAAACCTCCCAAAACTACTGTATTTATAATGTTGTCACTCAGAATATCTTTTAGATATAGCTGCTTTGTTTTTAGTAACCCAGTTCTGACAGTTCAGTGTTCATTGTGCATATAACTTTAAACATTAGACAAATGTGTATATGTAAACACTAGTGTTGGTTATTGTGGAGGTTATTGGGTCCCACTGCTGTAAACGTACTGGAGGTCATTATCCTTTTGTCTTCAGGAGACCGTGTCAGACAGCGAAGTGGATGCAGGCTTCAGGAATCTCTTCACGAAGCTTGCAGGAAGCGTAAGCGGACAGTTTCCAGTTGTGGCTCCATATTCAATAATTCCTTTAACATAAATGTTAGATTTAACAACATGTCATGTTAGTGTCCAATTTGGTGTAGGTAATGCCTCCTACACCAAAAAAAAGCTTAATAACTATCATAATAATGCAATTATGCTAATGTCATAATGATAATTAGCCAAAATGTTATTGGCTATGCAATTGTTTTTGATTGTTCTGCTGAAATGACTCCTCCTCTTCTTTCCTGTCAGGACATGATGATCTCTGCCATGGAGCTGAAGACGATCCTGAACAAAATAATTGCTAAACGTACATATGCTCTCTTTATCCTAGCTGCTCTTGAACAGAAAGCGCATGAACTTTGGTCTTAGTTGCTCATTTCTCGTCATTTTTTTAAGGAACCGACATCAAGACAGACGGCTTCGGCCTGGACACGTGCCGGACCTTGGTCAACCTCATGGATGTATCCTTCTACTACTTAAACATGCTCAACGTTGTGTTTACCTTTTTAAAATTAATTTATTTATTGTTATCCAGCTCTTACTCACTGCATCACATTTTAAACATTTTACACAATTTTGGGGGGCGAGGGAGGTGCTCCTGTTTACGGTGCCAGGCGAATTTATTTTGTTCGATGACCTTGTTCATAAATGCCATCTGGCCACGCTTACCGTTTGCCTTGACGGACTCTCAGGACAGTGGAGATGGGAAGCTGGGCATAGGTGAATTCGCCACTCTGTGGAAGAAGATCCAGAAGTACTTGGTGAGACAAACTGGGTTCTAATGGTGGGCCTGCACTGGTGTGGTGAAGCCACTTTATGCTGCTAATATCATAGTCGCACACAGATTTAGCGCTGTTCCTTTATTTGGTGGGCAGAAATATACCTGGAACAGTGGTGCATGGAGTGATGGAACAAGGGATGTGACGTTTACAAAGCGTTAATTTTGAACCCATTTTGTCTTTTAAACTTGCACAACCGTCTCCTCATACCCTCTGTCATCAAGAGCAATTTTAGTCACTTTACGCAGGCACAAAAAGACACATTTCACAATGTGGTTTTGAACAAAAACATAATGGCACTAAAATATGTTTAAATATGTCTCCCAGTTACTTTAGTACAACTGAATAAGTTTATTTTTTGTTTTCGGATGAATCTTTGATCATTTGTGTAAGTAGCCCAGCCTGATGTGGTAATAATGTCACTAATGTTACATCAGGCATCTTAGGGTAAATGCAAATCTCATTTGCAATAAATCTCAGACCAGCTGTTTTCTGAAAAGTACAATGTACAAAAATGCAAAGAAAAGTTTTGATATATGGACTGTGCTGTGACATTGGTGCATTATTTTAATTGCCACTGGAGTTTGTTGTTGCCTGAAATGGTGATTAAAAAAGCAACTAGCTTATTTTTTTGTATTTACAATTAACCTGTCATTCTTTTTTGTGGTTGGTGTAGAACATTTATAAGAAGAATGACATGGATAATTCCGGAACAATAAGCACCACTGAGCTGCGTCTCACTCTGAAAGAAGCGGGTGAGTCGAGTGTCAGATCAGTCACATGACCACTATTCACACACTCAGCTGGAACAGACACGCTTAAACTTCACCACAATGGTAGGGAAACATGCTGAGTCATGCAGAGTTTACAAGGAAGACGCTAGCAATCACAATACAGAGACACACACACACAACACAGAAAGTGCTTCATGCTGTCAATACATGAATGTCTCACTCACTCTAAGTGTGTGTGTGTGTGTGTGTGTGTGTGTGTGTGTGTGTGTGTGTGTGTGTGTGTGTGTGTGTGTGTGTGTGTGTGATTTCCCTCTCCAGGATTCAGTCTCAATGACACTATTTTCCAGCTGTTGGTGGCCCGCTATGCCGCACCTGACTTGACCCTTGACTTCGATGACTTTGTGGCCTGCCTCATGCGTCTGGAGATGATGTTCCGTGAGTGGATCTGATTCAGCACGCATCGGCAAACACACTTATAAAGAGCACAAGGCATTACTGTGCAGTGGAGGGTTTGACTTTGTTTAAGAGCTTGTTACCTATAACTCTCGACCTGCTGTTTAATCTCTTCTCTTCTTCACCCTGCTATTGTCCTCCTCTCCTCTCCCCTCTCCTCTCCTCTCCTCTCCTCATATTTAGGAATGTTTAAGAAGTGTGACCCACACAACTCTGGTTTCATAGAGCTCGACTTCCAAAAGGTTTGACATAAGAAATACAACAGATAAGATTTTTACCCATAAGAAATACAACAACTATTGTTGTGTGTAAGTAACTGAAATGGCTTCTCTCTGTGTTCTTATTTTCAGTGGCTGCTATTAACGATGATCTAAAAGACACTTGCTTGAAAGCAGTGGATAAGTCACCATTATTAAAAATGTTCTTAGTTGCTTAAACACTGTTCTTGCATTTGGGTTTTAAACACTGTTCTTGCATTTGGAAACAGTGAAAACTTACCCCAAAATACTTTTAAGTAGTCTACACTTCCAATGCTGTTGGAGTTTCTGTTTTAAATGTCTACAATGGATTATAGTACAAACTATTTTAAAGCTAGATTTGAAGGGTGTGTACCTGTTAAAATTTGCACATGGCTGTACTGGGAAACCTGTCTTGTGTATAAATAATAATAAATGGTTGAGAATGTTTGGTAGAACAGTCAGCTGTTAGGGGTTTGCATAAAATTTGAGGAGATTTGTGTTCAGGTAATTGAGAATATATGTCGCTGCACATGTAACAAGTTAGAATTGTGAATGACATCTGTTAGATTGAGGCCAATGTTCATAATTATGATTTTACTGTTGTTATCCCATAATGAGCCATAACAATTATGCAGCCAAAAATGTCTGAGAAGAGTTAAGATCTTATGCCTTGGAATTATTATAAGGGTTTTTGCAGACTGAAGCCTTAACCTTTCTAGTAGAAGAAAAATGTCATTCCAGTAACTGGCTGCTGGCCTCAAAACCTCTAGGGAAAGGGTTTAGGATAATAGATATTGGGGCTGTTGGAATTAACCGTCGTAGGGCATCCTTTACACTGACATGCAGAAAGGTCAGGAAGAACTCCTCATGAAGAAGACACTGCTGTCGTAACGTTCAATAGCAACGGTCAAAGCTTTTACTGTGTCATGTGTCTGACATTGCCCAGTTTGTTCCTTGTGTTTACTGTGTTTTAAGAACTGTATTTTTTTTATTGTGATTTTCTTTTTAAAATAGTGTGTGGGGTATAGGGTACTGATGTGGAACAATATTGTTAACCACTATGTAGTGTAATGTTTTAATCATATATTGTTCTTTTCTAAGACATATTAAACATTTTCTGACGTTCTTGAATGGGGAGCATCTTTCACCGACGTATCGCGACCCTCCTGACGTCAGTGGTCCGTGGCCCCGCCTCCAAGGGCAGGGCAGCACAGTGCAGTACATTGATTATATTCTGCTTTTGATGATACCTAAGCATCGTTGTCTGGTCGAATCTATGTAGCTTAGTTGTCAGCGTCGCCTCAGGCCAATAGGACTGCCAAGTAGACAGCGGTAAGTGTAAATGTCAACTACACATGATTTTTTTTTATTATTTTATAACATACCAAGTCATTGTTATGGTGTTTTACAGAAGGCAATGAAATATTAGCTAGCTTCGCTAATTCACGTGCTTCTCAACCAGTTAAAAATAAAGCAATGTTATCAAGCTAACATGATAGTTCTACCAATTTAATCTATATCATGAGCTATTCAGAATGCCGTTAGCTTAGTAGCATCTACATAGCTATCTAAATGTAATATATTTCTAGCTACGGTCCTACAGTCAGTTCTTCCTGACCTTTCTGTTGCAGGATATTGTGTACATGAATAATTTATAAATTGTCTGGTTCCATTTAGCTTGCTGGGTTATCTTATTCGCCACATGCTTACAGTATCCCGTTATCAAACGCAGTCGATTTCTAACTCTCGCGATACTAACGTCTAGTCATCACTGACTACCGTCATTCCTCACGCTTGCATCAGTGATAACTACTTAAAGGTAACGGTGTACAGAACGCAATACTAGAAAACTGCGTATAAACCCAGTGGAGTTTCAGTATACACGCCTGTCTGCAATGTGGCATTGAGCAACGTGGCCAAGTTTGGACACTAAAGAGTATCGGAGCGTTCACTGAAGCGCTGATTCACGGGCATTGATTTCACAAAACTTCAACAGCAGCAACTGTCAGATTAGCTGTTTAAATTATGTTACAGCACTGACTATTGACCAAGTTATG
>JAOXYF010000020.1:3565188-3610887 GCA_028565775.1 Sternarchorhynchus goeldii | reverse complement strand
CACAAAACTTCAACAGCAGCAACTGTCAGATTAGCTGTTTAAATTATGTTACAGCACTGACTATTGACCAAGTTATGTTTATTTGAGAAACATTCAGGGAGCAGTCATCAGAAACATCTAAGAACTGCTCGGATTCTCAAAATATTGTGTGATTTGTTAAATGACTTCTTTACACGTTGCAGCTTTGCAGTAAAACAAGATTTGAAATAATGATTAACAAACGAGTCACACACAAAACTAACAAGTCATATTTTATATATTTACGAACAGCATTAAATAATATGGTGGCTATCTGCTTTATTTATGTTTTCATTTTAGTATTTGAGTTGTTCTTCTGTGATGTGATGCTGTTTCAATTTGTAATTTAAAAAACTGTTTTTTTTAATGTCAGCTCCTGCGTCGCCGGACTGCAGGTATATTTTTATACACGTCTGACGTGCAGACTGTGGTCTGGGGCTTCCTGTTAACGAAACAACCTGCATGTCCTGTATGGCCTTGTTCTGATTTTCATGATCTGCTAGTTAAAACAGCACGTGGTGAGGGGAGCAGGACTGTGGACCAAACTCCAGACACAATTAAGGCCTAATGGATTACCTTAAATTAAATTGTATTTCAGTGAAAATCCTTTGAATCTTTCTTCTCTTGTCAAAACCGACGCAGCATGAGAAATGCCATTTTGATGCTCTGTATATTGTATACTGTAACAGTACTGATACCTTTATAGATATTGAAATGTTTAGTTTTAGAATGGAATCCCTTTTCTTTTATTGTACTTAGTAATTTCTCATATCCCCCTTAAGATCTTTTATTTTAACGTTTTATTTGACCTAAAATTTTGTCTAATGTGCCATTAATGTATACTGTACCATGATGTTATTATGTTGTATTGTGTCATGTAATGACACGTGACACGCAGTCCTGCATCCTCATTGCTCTGGGTCTCTCCCTCCAGTCTCCCCAGGCTCTCTGATCTCTCTCTCTCTCTCTCTAATGTCTTTTCTTTCCCTGATCTCTTTCTCTCATATCCGTGCATGTTCCACTCAGATCCCTCTCTTTTCTGAGTGCAGCTTCCTGTAACCCTAATGACTGACTCTAATGAGTATCGGAGGCCGTCTGCTAAGTTTCTCTCCCTCCACTGGCCGAGAGGCCCACACCAGCAGCTTGGCAGTACTCTGTGTAGAAGGACATATTTTGTAAAAAATAAATAAATAAAATAAAAGAAGTTTAACAAAGTTAATGCTAAAAGCTATATAATATGCTGAGAGTATTGCCAATCCACATACACACACACACACACACACACACACAAAGGGTTTCCAAAGTGCTTTACTCTCACTCTTTTCTCCCCCATACACTCACTGCATGCTTCTCTCCCTGCGACACACAACCATTCATTTACTGTCTCTGTGTGTGTTTGTTTCTCTGTCTGTCTGTGCGGGTTCCTTTAAAACGTTCTCACACCACTGGCCGGCAGCATGTACTCGTTCGGCGGTATGTCGTCACGTGTCCAGCGGGAGCGTCTGCAGGCCGAGGGCGTGGGCACCAACGAGAGGGCGGCGCTCTTCATGCGGCAGGACTACGAGGCGTTGAAGAGGGAGTGCGTGGAGAGCGGCGTGCTGTTCGAGGACCCCTGCTTCCCTGCCCAGGCCTCCTCTCTGGGCTTCAAGGAGCTGGCGCCCGGCTCCTCGAAGACGCGTGGCGTCGTCTGGAAGAGGCCCACCGTGAGTGCCGAGCGCGCCATCACTTCCTGCCCTTCCTGCACCGTTCACACACAGTTCGATGCGGTTTTGTTGATTCGGTTCCAGTTGCTTTAGTGTATCGACAAAACGGGCATGGTGTGAATGTGTTAGCATAGTGGGAGTTACAGTGAGCATTTCAGGAACTGTCAACAGTCCTAGAGATCTGCGAGGCATCTATCACATCTGTCACCGATCACAGTGCAGACACTATCTGCACAGGTAATAGTGCAGACACAGTATCAGCACCAATCAATCACAGTGCAGACACAGTATCAGCACCGATCACAGTGTCGAGCTAAAATTGGTTGTTCTTTGTCAAAGAACTATCTAACCGACGTTTACCACTTAATCTTCAATGTTTCCAGCATTGGAAAACACTCAGGTATGAAAGTTTCTTGTTGTTGAAGACGAGTATTGAGCATCTAGTTAAATTAAGGATCAAATACACATTTAAGATGATTTAAGAACCGTGCTGGCATGCACACTTCTAAAAATACATAAACCAGGTTTGAAATAACTCAAGACTTTCTGTAGTCATATATGTACTAACATTCTTAGCATAATTTCCTAAGACAGAGTCAGTGTATACAATGACTAGACAGCATAATCCAGACCAGAAGCACAATGCCACTGCTTGCTTTAGGTCAGAGCAGCTCCCTCTAGCCTGTGATCACACAGAACACAACCGGTTGGATTAGTTGCCAGGCAATTACAAAAGCCTGTGCCGGGGTTTAGACTTACACGCCAGGCCTAAAATATCCAGGGCACTGAAACCTTTGATCTGCTTTGAAGCTCATGAGGAAGTCTGAAAAACACTGGGCCAGTGCATGCGTGCTCTGAAACCAGGCTGTGAGTTTGCTGTTCCGGAATAACCGGTCCTGGCGTGGCCGATGGGAGGCCTGCAGCAGTTCTGCCATCCATGTTTACCCTCTGTGTTGCTCGCAGGAGCTGACGGCCGATCCTCAGTTCATAGTAGGCGGAGCCACCAGGACAGACATCTGCCAGGGAGCCCTCGGTGAGTGCTGACTGACCTGCTAGGCGTCACGGAGCGCACTGAAAACGTATATCCCCTCTGATACGTATATCCCTACTGATATCCCCACTGATATCCCCTCTGATATCCCCATTGATAAATTAACATTTTGGTGTCTGACTCTCTGTCACAAATATGAGCAAACGGCTTCAGCTATGTGATAATGATAACATTTTGTACTGTAGTTAGAAAGTGATCATTTTAAAACGTCAGCAGCTCTGAATTTTTAGACATATAGCATCACGCACACAGCGTGTGATTTCACATAACCCTACCACACAGCTTCATGTAGCCTGCAGTCAACACCTGGGATCCAAACCTGGCCAGGTCCTGCTGTGTTGTGGAGGGTATGGGGGGGGGGGTGTTGGTGCTGCAGGGTATTGTGGAATTCCGTGCAACCACACCATCTGGATGCAGTTTCTCAACAGAATCCTCACATTACACAAGTCGAATGCTGCGTTTTGCAAGCTTCCCTGTGCAAGCTGGAGCAGAGGCGGCAGCGTGGGGCGCATCCAGGTCTGGTTGCACCCAAAGGAATGCAGGACATGAAGAACACAGCCACGACCTTCTGGCTGGGGAAAAAGAGTTCCAGTGAGTCAGAAACAACGGACAGAAACTCGATCAAGAGGCCACAAGCGTGGATTTTCGAGCTGTGACTCGAGGCTGTGCTTGCTTCTGTTAGAAATGATCACCTGTTTCTGTTTACCATTAATGAGACTGGGAATGGCACTGTGTGGACAGGTTCCAGTGAGAAGATGATGACTGTACATAGTTGGAGATGACAGGGAATTCCAGTTTTATTGTTAAATCCCTGTGCCTTTGTCTTCTGGCAGTTGAAATGGCTACAAAAAATTACTATTTACTGTGTAACAGTCACAAAAGTTATATGTTTTTTAGGTAAGGTAGGTGTTTACCTGCCAGGCAATGTAATGTGTGTGTGTGTTTGTGCAGCTGATTGTGTATGAAGACAGTAACTGCCAAGGTCATGATTGTGTGTTGAGGCAGAGTATCATAGATTGTATTAGACCTGCAGTCAACTGCAGACCTGGATGGCCGGTGGTAGCTCACTGGTTAAGTAATGTAAATGTAGACAACAGAATCTGTTGTTCAGACCCGCTAGGAAGCTAAGAATGAAAGTGTTGTTATGTTTGAGGGGGTAGAGTTTGTGAGGATAAAAGAGAGGAAGGTGTGTGTGTGTGTGTGTGTGTGTGTGTGTGTGTGTGTGTGTGTGTGTGTCCATCCTGGGGGTGGGGTGTGTAAAACTTGCTGCCTATACAGTGAGTCACAGGAGTAGTGGTTTTGCAGGCAGCTGGTCTGGGGGATGTGGCTCTGTGCCATTTGCAACAGGGAGATGAGGTGGTTAAATATCTCAGGCAATATGTGAGTTAAACAGGGCGGAGGAGGATCGGTGTAAATATGTACAGTGTGATGAGGAAAGACCCAGCTTTTTAATCAAGATGGAGCCGTAGAAAAAAAACAGGCTCATGTCTGCCCTGCAGTGCATTGTAGGTCCACCCATCTATTAACCCATCAATCACACTCTCTCTCTCTCTCTCTCTCTCTCTTTCTCTGGAGCCCCCTACTGGTGCTCTGAGGTTACTGCGGTTCATGTTTGCGGTTTGAGAGGAGGATAAAAACAAAATTATTTAGAAACTGAGTGAAGTAACAAATTGATCATGGTTGAGCAATGCAAAAATATAGTTTATCACAAATTTGCCCTTAATGTGAAGAATTTTTTGTGTTTTAGTATTAATATTAATCTACCTATTGCTTTGTATTCGTCATTAAGATTGGCTTTAAGGCTGTGATACTTAATGCACACCTGGTTATTATTATAGTTGTAGTTGGTTATTATAGTTGAGTTAACACCCCAGCTCATTACATACTAATTACATACATATACAATTTCCTTGACTAGCTCCAGGCAGTATTTGAGGTATTGCCCATATAATGATATAGAAATACAGAAGGTATATGATGTAGCACAAAGTGTGTGAGGTAGAACATAAGTGCTGGTGAGAGTTTGATCACTTGGTTCACTGTCGTGTCTCTATGAGGCTTTCAGAAGAAGCTGCACTTCAACTGCCCCGTGGGAGGAGAACAGATAACAAAGCACTCTGTCAGTCTCCATATGTCTTTATGAACCTGTGGTGAGAGGCTGTTTTGGTCATTGGATCTAAAGGGGCCTCCAGAGATAGAGTTGATGATCCAGACAGTTTTACTGGAAATGACTCGGCCCCCAGCTCTGTGTCTTTAAAAATATATCTGCTGTTCCCAGAAGTGAAACGTTCTACCCATATTAGTTTTGTTACAACTGAGGTCTTTGTGTTTTTGTGAAAATTGTTGTAAACTGAACTGTACATTGCCTTGCCAAAAAAAAACTTTTAATTGTTTGACTTTAGCTTTGATTACGGCACATATTCAGCGTGGAACTTTTCAACACTCTTATGTGATAATCCTGACATTTATTACTGTATTACTTATTGGTCAAGATCTTTGGTGACGGTAGAATCGAGCCATTTCGCAAAGTCTCCATCCCATTCCGGAGACTTTTGATGGGGATCACCTCAACACTGAAAAGGTTCCTCACACTCTCTGAACCACTCTGAGGAGCTTTATCTTAGTCATACTGGAATATGCCATCTGAAACTGCCCGTAGCCTGGTCATAACTTTGGACAGCCAGTTGTCATTCTCAGCTCATGAATCAAACCTGACCTGGTCCTGCAGATTTCTCCTTAGTGACATATGAAGTATTTGGCCATTTCTTTCAGAGGTCACTCAGGTGCTTGTGCAGTCTCTGGTTAAGGCACTTGACTAGTAGTCAGAAGATTGCTGGTTCAAGCCCTACTTCTGCTAAGTTGCTACTGTTGAGCCCCTGAACAAGAACCTTAATCCTCAATTACTCAAGATGCATACAATCACAGTTGTAAATTGCTTTAGATAAAGCAATTTGCTTATATTAGGATCAACTTTGATTCCTGGATTTTATTAGTGTTTTAGTTCAATGGTATATGTAATTCTGTCCTACTGGCTAGGATACGTTCTGTGAGCCAACAACAAAGCACATTTGAAATTTGCTCTGGATAATAGTGCTGTAAATGTAAATAAATGTCATAAAAATGTAAAAGTCATAAAGATCTATCAGCATTTTTCCTCTTCTCCTCCACCATTCTTCTCTTTTGAATTCTCCTTTGTAATCCCTCACAATAAGTTTCACCAGCACGGACCCTGCCCCGTCCCCTCTACAAGTGTCAGATAGCCCTTGCCCCACCCCTCTTCAGAGTGTTAGCAGCGTGCCTCTGCTTCTGTTCTCAAGGCCTGCAAGGTTGCCGACTCTAACCACCCACTTCATAAGTGTGTGTCTTCCAGCTTGGTTCCTACTTTCCACAGGGCTGCAACTATTAACACATATTTTGGGTAAACCCAACCTTAACCTTCCTTTCATCTCAGTGTTTCTCTTTGCGCTTTTCTGAAAACTGATGATGGTAAAACTCATCGGTTCCTACATTGACTATTCCAGTTCCTCTTTTATAGGTCTTCCTGCTAAACATTTGAACGCACTTCAGTAGAGTGTACTGACACACACAAGGATTTCTAGCTCACATTACTCCTGTTCTTCATAAATTACACTGGTTGGCAAGGCAACCAACAGAACAGTCACCCAGTCTTTGCAACCGTCCTATTGTTATATTTTAAATTCTCACTTTAAAGTCTTACATTCCTGTCATTAATGTTTTTGGGGTTTTTTTTTTTTGTTTTTTTTTTTACCCCACTCTCCCTCCAGAGAACTTTGAAATGCGCTAAATAAATAAATAAATCCATTTGTTGTCAGCTATCGGCATTACAGTCAGATGTCAAAACGTGATGGGTGTCTTGAGGCTGGTGGGAATGAATTTTGGCATGTGCTCCATAGCATTTCCTTTGTGTTTGGATGTGTCTTTGTAAAACTGACCCATTTAACGAGCAGCGACTCCTAATGCGGCTCTGGAGAGGTTTTGGCACATCCAGGTACACCGTTGTGCTGTTTTACTGCTGGCAGAGAACTGTGTTCATCTTCTCCATTACTGCAACTCACAAAAGTGTAATCATTCAAATGCACTGGTTAGAAAATATCCCGTCAACGTCCAGGCCTGGTCGACATAAAGACCGATTCAGTACTGGCTACAGCCACAACTCTCTCCCACGCCAGTCCTCCACACACAGATCTGATCATCCACCCTCCTCCCAGTGTCATTCTCTCTCTCTATCTGTCTCTCTCATTCTCTCCCTCCATCCTACCCTTCCATTCTCCTTCTAATTGTGTTTTTTTTTCTCGGTTTACCCCCTCTCTCTATCCCACTTTTGATACTTGTGTGTGTGTGTCTGTGTGTCTCTCTCTCTCTGGAGCCCCTACTGGTGCTCTGAGGTACTGCAGTTCATGTTCATGGTTTGAGAGGGTGATAAAAGAAAATGCTCTCTCTCGCTCTCTCTCTCTCTCTCTCTCTCTCTCTCTCTCTCTCTCTCTCTCTGTCAGGGGACTGCTGGCTGCTGGCTGCCATAGCATCTCTCACTCTGAACGAGAAGCTCCTACACAGGGTGGTGCCACACGGTCAGAGCTTCACGGACAGCTACGCTGGCATATTCCACTTCCAGGTGCCCACCCTGGCAATCTTCGTCATACAGCCACTCAAACACCCCTGGAACTGCACATAAACCATCCTACAAACCTTTAAAGATGCCCATCCTGAACCTGACTGGGTCCTAACAGCTATATGTTAAAGTGGTGTGTGTGTGTGTGCGTGAGAGAGACCTGAGGCGATGTCTGGTTTATCGAAGGGAGTTACAGGAGTGTACACATGTGCACACGAGCTATTTTTGACACTCCACCATCCACATCCTGAGCGTGTGGAGTTGAGTAGCAACTCTGAGTGGCAATGTTGCTTGTGCAGATCTGGCAGTTTGGCGAGTGGGTGGACGTCGTCGTGGACGACCGGCTGCCGGTGAAGGATGGCGAGCTGTTGTTCGTTCACTCAGCTGAGGGGAGTGAGTTCTGGAGTGCCCTGCTGGAGAAGGCCTACGCTAAGTGAGTGTATGGGGACACGTGGGCATTCTGAGCGTGTGAGTGTATTTGTGTGAGTGGAGGTGCACCTGAATGTGTGTAGGTATGTGGTATGGTGTGTGTGAATGAGAGAGAGCATGGGTGCCTGAGCAAGAGACTGTGTGTGTGTGTGTGTGTGTGTTTGTGTGACTACATTCAGTCACCCATCCTTGATCTTGTTTCTTTCTTTGACATTTGCATGTGACAAATCTATTTATCCAACAATGAGTGGCATTTGTTTGTAATATATCGTGGTTTTCTGTAGCAATAAAAAAAAGTCATTCTTGTGTGTGTGTATGCTCGTGTGTGTGTGTGTGTGTTGTTTCCAGGCTGAACGGCTCATACGAGGCACTCTCCGGAGGCTCCACCACCGAGGGCTTCGAGGACTTCACGGGCGGCGTGTCTGAGATGTACGAGCTGCGGCAGGCTCCCCGCGACCTGCCCCGCATCATCACCAAAGCCCTGGAGAGAGGCTCGCTGCTGGGCTGCTCCATCGACGTGAGTCTCCACGGCGCCCCCGCCTGGCCTGGAGGACTGCTCCCACTCTGCTCTCTTATAGCCCTCAATGCTCCTGGTTGTGTGGAATTCATATCACTCATATTATTACTATTACTATTATTACTTGTATTAATGCCACTTACTATGAGAGCTGCAAGCATCAAACTTGTATGGATGATATCCTGTGTTTGGGTGTGTATGACAGATTACTAGTGCCTTTGACATGGAAGCGGTGACGTTTAAGAAGCTGGTGAAAGGACATGCCTACTCTGTCACAGGTCTCAGGGAGGTCAGTCAGAAGCTTCAACTTCCTTCTACTTCTGTCAAACATTTATTTGTTCGTGTTCTCTATGATTGTTGAACTGCCCAGCTACAATTTTGTCCTGGGGCTTTTGAAAACTGCGTACGTGTGTCGTGTGTGTGCGTGTGTATGCATGTGTTTGAGCGTATCTGTGTTTATGTCTTGTTTATAGGTGGATTTCCGTGGTAACAGAGAAAGGCTGATCCGTATCAGGAACCCCTGGGGACAAGTGGAATGGACTGGAGCCTGGAGTGACAAGTGAGTCATCCAATCAGAATGAGTTATTAACAATCCAGCTAGTTCTATAGAAAATTCATATTGATGTGTCACTGAATATTAACATAGTAATGCCAGACAATACCTAGTCCTGGAGCTTGAAATGATTTCATAAATGAGAGTATGGCTTTGTGTTTATTTCTTTAAAAAAAAATCACTGTTTCTTTTACAGTTCATCTGAGTGGAACCACATTGATCCTGCTGAACGAGAGGAAATGAACAGCAAAATGGAGGATGGAGAGTTCTGGTGAGGCCTCATAACAAGTCAGCATAGGTCTTAGACTCCGCCCACTGGCTTCAGACCTCTTGATCTGTGTTCACTTAAACACTTGCCCAAAAGTAGGAAACTAAAATTCCTCTTGTTTCATGTGCCCTCTCTCTCTCCTTCTCTCTTTATCCCTTCTGCTGTCTCTCTCTCTCTCTCTATCTATCTCTAGGATGCCGTTTCGTGAGTTCCAGCGTCAGTTCTCTAGGTTGGAGATCTGTAACCTGACTCCTGATGCTCTGAATGATGATGATCTGAGCAACTGGATCACCATCAAGTACGAGGGCGGCTGGAGAAGAGGGAGTACAGCTGGAGGCTGCAGAAACCATCCCAGTGAGAAACACACACACACACACACACACACACACACACACATACATCAATATGATCACGCTAATGTTGATGTTTAACAATTGTGTTTGATGTTCGGGCATCTCTCCGTTCAGACACGTTCTGGATCAACCCTCAGTACAAGATCACGCTGATGGAGGAGGATGATGATCCTGATGATGAAGAAGTGGCCTGCAGCTTCCTGGTGGCCCTGATGCAGAAGGACCGGCGTCGTTACCGCAAACAGGGCCAGGACATGCACACCATCGGCTTCGCCATCTACGAGGTTAGAATCAGGGACTCAGGAGAGTCGCAGAGCAGCAGCCATGGCTGGAAACTGTCTAAGTAACGTGAAAAGGCTTGTCATATTTAAATTTTGGGGAGACAAATCTCTTTTAGGCAGCGATCACTTTTGGAGGTTCTCTGAATGCCGTTAATGTGGGTTCTCGTCATCTCACACCTTTATATTCGTCTCGTGTTTTTATTTTCAGGTCCCAGATGAGGTAAGACCCTCAGCGTTTTGTGCTCACAGGTAACTGAGCAAGGCTACAGTTTGCAGGTTCCAGATTTGAGCTCGTACATCCAGTAGATAAGAACATCAGCATTCACAGATGCATACAAACTCTCTCAATAAACATGCAGAGAAGTACTTTACTGGATAGTTCTGGGGTAATCAGTCAGTCTTTAGTTATAGCACTTGAATGTACTGGCCAGAACTTCTCAGCCCAGCCTGTGGGTTCCACCGGCCAGGCTACACACCTCTGCTACCAGTTACCCAGCACACGTGGACCAGCTGTCCAGTGTTGATAATAGCTGAGTTCAGTTCAGGTAAATGCTGAGACAGAGCAAAGATATGCACAATACAGAGAGGCATTAGAACCAGGTTGAGAAAAGCAGGGACCTTGTTGATGGACTGCGGCTGCGTTCTGTGGCCTGTAGTTTCGCGGCAGCTCCAGCGTTCACCTGAAGAAGGACTTCTTCCTGCGGCATGGCTCGTGCGCCCGCTCCCAGACCTTCATCAACCTGCGGGAGGTGAGCTCCCGTTTCCGTCTGCCCCCGGGGGAGTACCTCGTCGTCCCTTCTACCTTCGAGCCCGGGAAAGAGGCAGACTTCATCATCCGGGTCTTCACCGAGAAGCAGTCCGAGACACTGTGAGGGGCTTTGGGTGACTCGCTTGATTTATCTTTCTACCTGTTACTTATTTATTCATTAATTATGCACAATTAATTCGTCCCAGTCTGGTCTTCGTATAAACCTCAGTGTGTATTTGCAGAATCGTTGGTTCAGTGATCAGCAAGGGAAGTTCTAATGGGCTTCCCTTTCTTGTATTTCAGAGAAATGGACAACGAGTTGTCGTTCACCCCCGATGAAGAGGTAAAGCCAAATATTGTGAAGTGCTCTATTAAAATGGATTTCTGTACATATTTGGAATTCCATTCATTCTGTTCAGGCTGCCACAGTCATGGTGACTTTAAGTGATCACAGGGCGATGCTACTTTTTCATGTGTTCTCATCTGTGTTCTCTTCTCATCTCAGCCCGATATTAACTGACACACCGTACACATTCATTCCTGGATAAAAAATATGGTTCCTTTCATTTCTTTTCCATTGGTAATTTCTGAATACGTAATAACACATACAGGTGTGTTATAAATATTCAGTTGTGAAGACGTTTGCGAACACTTTGAAATGATCTGGATGTATGTGGGAATAGCAAGTAAAACAGGACCTGATCTTCGTCTAAGCAATAATAGTAACGTCAGTCGAGTATAATAGACAAAGTGCAGCAGAGATTTTACATGGCCATATCTCCACTGTATTCTAATATTTTGTGTGTGGATTTATTTCGTTAACACAGGAGGAGGTCACGGAGCAAGACATCGACGACACCTTCAGAGCCATGTTTGCTAAGCTTTCTGGGCAGGTACTCGTGTTGTGTGATGTGTATTATCGGTGGGGTTCATGCGTGTGGTCCACCCACAGTTAACAGGGACACTCTGTTACTCTCTCTCTGTCTTGCTCTTTAGGATATGGAGGTATCTGCCCATGAGTTGAGGACCATCCTGAACAGAGTAATGGCCAAACGTAAGCCAGTCTCGCTTTTGCTCCTATTTAGAGAGTTCACTTCAACCCAGTGGTTGTATATGACTGTGTGTGAGAGAGAGAGAGAGAGAGAGAGAGAGATGACCCTGTTCTCCTGTGGTTTCCAGACAAGGATCTACAGACGGACGGCTTCAGTTTGGAGTCCTGCAGGTGTATGGTAGCGCTCTTGGATGTATCCTCCCTGTAATTCTCGACTTCATGATATAAACCCAGACCTCTATTAACATGTGTGATAGTGTTACAGATATGACAGCATAGCCTTGACTGCGGTAAATCTCAGAAAGATAGCAGCGCTCGCCTGGGTATCGTAGAGTTCCAGAGTCTGTGGATCAAGATCAAGAAATGGCTGGTGAGGATCTGGTAGGCCAGTGTTCTTCACTTCTGGTCCTGAAGGTCCAAACCAAGGTTTACCTTCCTCCACCACACCTGCTTCAGCCTGTTATGGGCCTGATGATTGGCTGAGAGGCTGAATAAAAGGAAATTGGGCCTCCTCAGGACTGGAAGTGAAAAAGGCTGATCTAGATGAACAGTCTTGGTGAATATTGCCCTGTTGTCTTGACTTCCACGACGTTTTGACCTCTCTCTACGGCCTCTGTGCAGGGAATATTCCGGCAGTTTGATCTGGACAAATCAGGAAGCATGAGCTCTTATGAGATGCGTCTGGCCTTGGAATCAGCTGGTAAGGGCTGGTCTCACTATTCAGTGTCTGTATTCATTACATCATCAAAGTGTTCTCCTTAAACCTGGTTGCTAGGTTACACATATGTCTTTCTTACTCTCCAGGTTTTAAGCTGAATAACAAGATCAACCAGGTGCTGGTGGCACGATACGCTGACAATGAGATGATCGACTTCGATAACTTCATCTGTTGCCTGGTGAAGCTGGAGGCCATGTTTAGTACGTACCTCCTCGTATCTCTGCAGCACAAGGCCACACTGGTCTAATATTCAAAAGTCACGTGTAAGGTGTCAGCTGGTTAAGCTTTGAAACGCAACAGCCAATCAAATACAGGCTCTCCCTTTAGTGTTCCTACCACACCTCTAGAGACCTTGAAATATTTTCTTCTCAGGAAACTGTAGCCAAATATTACAGAAAGCTCTTTTTAGTGGCATAACTAAAACCTGCAGTGGTTCAGATGTTCATGATTCAACTGTGGTCTGCAGTTGTATTCTTTATATGCACATCTCGTATGTATTAAATATATCTTGCCTAACAGGAACCTTTCAGGAGATGGACAGAGAGGGAACTGGGGTCAACGAGATTAACCTGTCTGAGGTAACATCTTTGTATTAATGCGGGCTTATGTTGTACTTAAAGTGTTTGTGGCCATTTGTACTTGATTGTAGTCCTGGTGAACTTTTACAATTAAAGTATGGATCCTTTTTGTGTTTCATGAATTCATAAGCGTGTGTACGTTTGAACTGAGGGTGAACAAAAATGAAGCTGCAGCAGTTTGTATGGCGGTACTGATCTAAGCCTTCCTCCTTTGTGTGACACAGTGGTTGTACCTCACCATGTGCGGCTGAGTGACGGAGCAAGAAGGAGCCGCCAGCAACCATGGCTGCTGGGACACGCACTAAATCCCCCTTCAAAGCTGTATTTTCCTCATCCGACCCAAAGATGCCTGTTTGACAGCGCAGGCTGCCTTACCCACATCACTTATAAGCAAAACCACCAGAGAACATCAGTATCTTGGAGCTTAATATGTTATGCTTCAACTTGGAGATGAATGCTAACTATGCAAGAGCTTAACCACTCAAGTTACAATTAATTTGATTTTTTTTTAGCTAAATATATCTTCCAAGTATGGCTGCATGTATATTGCTGCATGACACCAAGAACAAATTAACCCAGCACTGTGCCCAAGTGCAATAACCTCATTTTATAGAGATGTTCTCATAGCTTAATAGCCGATTTTAATACTTTTTCTGTGTGAACTGTTAAGTCACTGTCTGATAGGACATCCTTCTGCTTTAAGACGCACAGAAATGCATGTAGTACATAGTCAGGATTGCCTTACAAAGAATAACAAGAAACAGGTTGTGGTTGTCTTGGCATAGATTGCAGAACTGAGACTAGATCTTTCTTGAAGATTCAGTACGAATGTAAACGTGTCCATCAAGTTTAAACATGTTTAATCCCAGGGTATAAGACCGTACTGGAAAGATAAAGCAAAGCTCATCTGATCATTTTCAGACACTTAGACCATGTTAAAAGTTAGAATAACTTAAGGAGCTTTTATTTATTTAATTTTTTTGGTCATCCATTTTTTGTGCTGCTTCTTAATATTAATAAAGTGTTCAAAGAGATAAACGCTGTCAACTTGCGTTGTGTATGTATAAATGGCGAAAGGCAGTCCTAGTGGATCCCTTTTGTGCAGTAGATCGCATTATACACAAATTACACACAACCATCTTTTGATACAATATGTGTATGCTGTTGACATCTGAAACCGAACGGGAATCCTCGATAATAGACGCGGCATGACAGTTCCACAGCACATAGGTAAATCTGCTAATAAACAAAGGCGATAAACATGGTACTGGAGTCCTACTCATGCTTTATCGTCTTTAGTCTCAAACAGTCCGAGAAGAGTAGCGTCCGCTTCCAGGAGCGTGGTGTCGGTGGTCGCACCTAGAAAGCGTGAGGTCAGCTCCAAATCCACCAGCCTCAGCCTCACGCGGCTGCCCCGCTGGTACTTCTCGCCGTCCTTCTCGGGTCGTTTACACACACAGTGAAACTTGCCACCGAAGTCGATGTACAGGTCGTCTTTGACGATATGGAAGATTTTGCCAATAACAATTTTGTCCTTTGCTGGACCCATCTGCATGAACGCAGAGTGTCGCAACAATGATGCAAATGACTTGTCATCTTTCGTGGATCTCCTACCGACCTCCGGCACTTGCTGCTGCTTCAGGTCAGAGTGGGTCTTGTATGCGGCAGCAAATCCACTTTTCGGCTTTTCGGTCACTGTAGTTGTATTATCTGTGGTGGCATCACCTCCTGTAGAGGCATCAGCGCTGTAAAATTTCCTCGGGTTAAAAACTTTAGGTTTTACGAGAAAAGGTGTTCTGCAACACGCACTACTCACAACCTTGTACAAGGACGCCATCTTGAAATGACGACACATCAGCCCACAGGCTTCTGGGAGTTTATATATGTATGTGTACACTTTTAGGCTTCCGTAGTGACGTGTATGTGTGTCACCGAAAACATCTACGTAGCTCATTAAGGTTGACTGCGACTGTGCGGTACTGTAAACAACATGGAAGTGTTCGTAATTTCTAATTCTTTACGATTTATTAATTTTTCTGTCGTACATGGATCGACCGTAGGGGATCTAAAGGGATTGCTTGTCTCCAGTGAAGTATGCTGAATTGTTGGAATAACGAAGAAATTTGTTATTTATTTGAATTCGTGAAAGTAGCTAGCAAAGCTAGTTAAGTTAGCTCATCTTTGCCACTCATTCGAGTTGCTCTTGCTATTTGATAGCTATCTCGCTTGCTCAGTAACAACAAATGGCTCGATAATGTGATTTGGAATTGTAGCAGATGTCATCATAAATACTTATTTTCCACTTAGGGGATCCCGTTTGAGGATTTCTACATTAAACACAATGGCCGAATATCAGACAACGACAACAAACTCCAAGCTGGAACGGTTTATCGACTGGAGCTTCGGCTGTGTGGAGGCAAGGGGGGTAAGTTGACTCGGTCTGATGACGTGTTATAGGTACCTTAGTTAGCGATATAGCTCTATTTTTTGCGAACAATATATATATTTACATCTGACAGGTTTCGGTTCTATGTTGAGGGCCCTTGGGGCGCAGATTGAGAAGACCACCAACCGCGAGGCATGCAGGGACTTGAGCGGAAGGAGACTGCGCGACGTAAATCACGAAAAAGAGTAATTTCACAAAACCTTTTCGGATCTCCCAGGCCATGTATTTTTTATATATGGATTCTTTCAGCCGCCTTTCTTTTTTTCTCGATTTTTTGTTCACGTGTGACATGCTTGATGGTTAGCTAGTGTGGGATTCAAGGTAAAGATTAGTATACACCTGCACGAAAAGTGCTTTGGAAATCCATGTCTGAATGTATTTTAAGATACGAAAGGGGGAAAGGACCCAAAGCTCAACCATTAAAGCAGTGAGGCCACATTAGGGTTTAGACCCAATTTAAAAAAAAGCTCGGCTCAGAAAATATGCTAGGAAGAGAGGTAGTTCACAAGTTGAGAAAGATGGTGACCCCAACCACCCTAAAGAAATAACGAAACAAGAGAAAAAGCTGTGATTAGAAGGTTGAGAAGATGAGGTCGCAAACTTGTGGTTTTAATAAATTAATTTATTTATTGGTATGACGCCAGCGTCTGAGGTGTAAATTCTGGCTGAGAGCGATCGGTACATCAGTGTGTGGTTTCGCGGAAGAGAACGACTGTCTCGTGTTTATGTTCGCGCGCATGTAGAATGGCGGAGTGGCTGAAGAAGCAGGCTGATCGCGAAGCGGAGAAGGAGCAGCGGCGTCTGGAGCGCATCCAGAGGAAACTGGCCGAGCCGAAGCACCTGTTCACAGATGCGGACTACGAACAACAGTGTCATGATCTCTCTGAGAGGCTGGAAGACTCTGTGCTAAAAGGTCTGTTGCCGTCACCAGTAAAGATCATTGCTTTGCAGCGCCTAAATAAGAGACTGTTGAAGTGGAGTCACACTGGTGCTGTTCCTTTTTTTTATTTTGTTCATTTTTATTTTTTGAGTAAAGAAATCTTGGATCAGTAGGAGAGGTTAAGTCTTCAATACTGCATCATTAAAGAATTACACATCTGCAAATATTTTCCCTTCCGAATATGACATTTTTATGAAACAAATTTAACTTGTCCAGAAACCCAGGTCTGATTCAATGACTTTATATGTAAAATATCTGACTATAAAAGCAGAGTTGAAGCTATTTTGCTTTTGTTGTTTTTGTGCTCCAGGCATGCAGGCCTCGTCCAGTGGGCTGGTGCAGGCGGACGAAGGGCAAAGTCGCAAACGACCAGCTGAGAAAAAAGGTCCCGCCTCGACAAAGAGGAAGCGCTTCTGGTAAACTATGACCTTTATGAAGTTATTGTGGGACAGTCACTATTGGTCAGAATCTGTTGATTTTGTTTGGGTTTTTTGTTTTTAGTTAAAGATCTGATCCAGACATTCTTGGTCACAGATGTATGTACTTGTGGTATAATGGAATGATGTTACTTAATTGTACAGGACTGGTCTTGAGGACCTGGCCAGCATAGACAGTTCGGATGGAGACAGCGATGACTGTGAAGCTGAAGCATCTTCCTCCACCTCAACTTCCCTCTCTGGAGCTTCGGGTTGCTCTCCACCAGCTGCAGTACCAGTATCCCCCAACAGGGGGAGTGATGAAACCAAGCCTGAGCCTTCTGGCTTCTCTCCACCAGTTGCAGTACCAGCATCCCCCAGCAGGGGGAGTGATGAACCCAAGACAGGGGCTTCAGATACTTCTCCACCAGATGCAGTACCAGCAGCCCCCAGCAGGGGGAGTGATGAGTCCAAACCTGGGGCTTTGGACACCTCACCGCCAGAAGCCATTCCACCAACCTCCAGTAGGGGGAGTGAGGATCCTGAGCCTCACGACCATCCAAGCAACAGCAGTAACAGCAGTCATACCAGCAGCCCAGCCACCTGCTCCCCCTCACATAACCAGGAGGAGGTGGGGACCGGAGACTGTACCCCAGTGAGGGAAAGCAGCAGTGGGCGGGACACTGACGAGGCTGTTGTCACAGACACAACAGACGTGCAGGAGAGAAACGACTGTCCAGCTGCCGGAACAGACACACAGCCAACTCTGCCAGTGGTGAGAGGAGTGTTTAGGCACAAAGAAATACAGCTTGCTTGAGATTTATTTGCAGTCCAACTGCATTTTGTTCAAAAGTCTCTTCTTTTGTTATCTCTTAAACATTATTTCTGTGTGCGCGCGCACGCAAAATAACCATTATTGATGATGGATGCATCTCTTTGTCCCACTGTCTGTCTGGCTTACGCTCCATTTCTCTCAGCAGGTGGAGGGCCCACTGGACCTGCTCTCTCTGAGCGGGGTGGAGGAGCTGGAGGCCCTAGGTCTGGAGCGGCTGAAGGCGGAACTGTTGCAGCGGGGGCTGAAGTGTGGGGGGACACTGCAGGAGCGTGCAGCACGCCTCCACTCGGTCCGGGGCCTGCGGCCTGATCAGATTGATCCTGCTCTCCTAGCCAAGCCCAGCAAGGGCAAAAAGAAATAGCCTGGCCACACACACACACACTTTTGTTTCTGATATTTACTCTGTTTCTGTTTTTTACTCTTCTTTGGATATATCTCATTAAGATTATATCACCTTTACTTCATGTGCTTAATCGTTTTATTTGAAAGACCTTTTTCTTCCTTCATTTGTTAATAATGAACGAGTGGAGAGATGATCAGTGCTGAACGAGGGAACAGATGAACACACTGTTTCTAACATTTAGGGGATGAGGTGGAGTAGCCATTTCTCAGATTCCAAATCATAGAAAAGTTCAGTTCTGATTATTTTCATTTTTTATTTACTGTAGTTGTGTGTTTGATTAAAGTACCATTCCACAGTTCTAAGTCTTGTGTACTTTTATGTATTAGTTGTGCTGGCTCATGGCCACTGCACATGGATTCAAAATATAACTTTTGTGTGGGTTCCTTGTTTATGATTCGATAACCACTTCAAATTCAACGTAGCACTGGTCTGTAATAAAAATGTATTCTTTATACAGACGTTAATGTACAATGGGCATATACTTCAAGTCAGCAGGGGGCGCTGAAGCGCACACGTTTACATTAACCGCCTGCTCTAAACAGAAGAAATGCACAACGTTAAACATGGCTCCTGAAAGTATATAGGCATGTAAGCAAAGCCGATTTTGTACGTTTTAAAAGCTTAATTTAAAATGGTTTCGACTTAGCAAGTTAGGTGTGAACATCACAATCGCGGTTAACGAATGTTTCCATCCGGGCCAATAACAGCGGAATTCCAGTGAGTTGTGGAAGGTTGACTTTGTAATGGCTTTTCCTAAGCCGCGACCACAAGCTCCGCAGCTTCCTCAGCACCTGCTCCGGACAATAGACTGCCAGCAAGGCGCAGTCAGGGCTGTGCGATTTAATGGTAACGGAAATCTTTAAATCGATCATGTATGACGAGCAGTGTCGTAAGCGGTTAATAAGCTTTTTCAGGTCCTAAGTAAAACTGCATGTTTTTCAGCCGATGGAAATTATTTGATTACCTGCGGAAGTGACAAAACCTTGAAACTCTGGAGCGTGAGCAGGGGAGTACTGCTGAAAACGTACAGCGGACACGGCTACGAAGTTCTCGATTCTGACGGGTACGTGGGTGCGTGCGTTGCGCCGTGTCGCGTCTCACTCAGCATACGTAGAGCTGGTGAAACTTGCTGCAATCTTGCGTTGATATTGAGTCTAGCGCTAAATCGCTACTGTTTCTGTTTCTGCAGCTCTTTCGATAATAGCCAATTGTGCTCATGCAGCTCGGATAAGACGGTGATTCTCTGGGACGTCGCAACGGGACAGGTCACGCGCAAACTCCGCGGACACGCAGGGGTAGGAGTAGTGCATTTAAAATTATACATATCAGTGGACAACTGCTTCTGACATTCACATATCCCCTCCTAAAATGCTGCGTTTGTCTGTATGTTCCTCTGTAGAGAGTGAACTGCATACGGTTCAATGAAGAGGCCACGGTAATGCTGTCAGGTGAGTTGTGTCTAGGTGTCGGCGACAGCGTCCACTGCACTACAGCAGCTGTTTGTGCCAAAGCTTAGATGCAACCCTGTGTTCGTTCCAGGCTCTATAGACGGCACGGTGCGTTGCTGGGATGTTCGATCCCGGAGGATGGAGCCGATTCAGATTCTGGACGAGGCGCGAGACGGCGTCAGCAGTCTGAAGGTGTCTGAGCATGAGCTGCTGACTGGGTCAGGACCAAACCCCTAAAACCAAGGCCACCTTCTCGTTACCATGGTGTTCAAAGCTAAAATGAGCTGGAGTGTAGTTGTAGGTTTTAGAACCTTCTTGGTGGAATTGCCTCCTAAAGCCCTGGATGAAGTGATGGAATTTGCTAGTGATGTTTCTAGGTCATTGCCACATGAGAAACGGAATTCTGTCTTGCATGATTTTTGGCCCCTTATCTCCTCAAAAGAAACGGGTCATATTTAACTGAGCTTGCAGTATTGTTGGACTTAATTGTAACTGGTCTTTTGTGTGTGTCAGTTCTGTGGATGGCAGAGTGAGGCGCTATGACCTACGGATGGGTCAGCTTCACGTCGACTTCGTTGGCAGTGAGTGTCTCTTACTGGGGGCCTTACAAATGTGTGCATGTAACGTACATGGTCTGGTGTGGGAGATTTGGAAGGAGGTTAATGTGTGTGTGTGTGTGTGTGTGTGTGTGTGATACAGGTCCGATCACATGTGTGTGTTTTAGTCAGGATGGTCAATGTACTTTGAGCTCTAGTCTGGACTCTACTGTCCGATTGCTGGATAAGAGCACAGGAGAGATGCTGGGAGAGTGAGTATACTAAACACACACACATGCTTCCAAATATACTCCGTTACCAACTAAAAAACCAGCACCGATTATTCAAACTTTGTATGTTTCAGATCTTTGAATCTTTCTTTAGTACCTCAGTTGATTCCACTACTTGTGTGCATTTGTGTTCTCTACTGCCCCGCAGCTATACTGGGCACCAGAATAAAGATTATAAACTGGACTGCTGTCTGTCGGAAAAAGACACTCACGTATTGAGCTGCTCGGAGGACGGCCACGTCTACATCTGGGACCTGGTGGAGGTACTTATGTGACCCGCACACATTGACACGCACAAGGACACAACGCGGCCCAAACAAACAGACTGGAGAACTGGAAGAAATTCAGCGAGAGGCTTGATTTTAAAAAAGCTACTTTTAGTTTTAGCATTCTTGCTGAGTTTGAAAGGTGTTTTCCTTCAGTGTAATGTACTAGAAGGTTTATTTTTAAGTTTTCCTACATTTTCTGCCTCTGTGTAGGGTTCACTGACGACGAAGCTTCCTGTGGGGAAAGCTGTCGTCCAGTCTCTGTCCTTCCATCCAACTGAGCCCCGCCTACTGACAGCCATGGAGGGGCGTGTCCAGGTTTGGGGGGCAGAGCTGGAGGAAACTGAGGTGGAAAATATGGCTGAATAGTAACTGTCTCACAAGAAAATGTTCATTTTGTTATGCTATGTTTGTACCTTACTAGCAATAAATATTTTCTTACCAACTCTTTATTGTCCTTTTTTTTAGGTTTTAGGTTAAAATAAATTAGTTTGACTTTTAATTTGAAATTTCAGCTTTAAGCAGTAGCACAGTTGCAACTTATTTCTTGTAAAAGGAATTGCAGCCAATGCTGAAAGCCCCAAATGAATCACCGGCCATTCATCATAATAATGACTTGAGTCATGTAAAACTTACAGTTGCTTTATTTGGAACACAGTATGTACAAAGCACAGCGGAAAAAAGTAACAATAAATAAAAAGTTAATAAATAAATAATTTATGATACATAAATACAATATTATTTGGCTTTGGGCTGCTTATTGCTCAGACTGTGTGAATGCTTTGTCTTCAGCTCCTCAACCATCGTATAGTCATAACAGAGGCTGAACCACTCTGACTGTTCTGGTGTCATTGAAAGCAACACTAGCTAATGAAATAGCATTAACAGAGAAAGCTACAAACACAATCGCTTCATGCTGATACACAAGCAGCATTATGTTACCCTTATACATGTAAAAATCACCACCTCCTAACTTTATGTACAGCCTGAGCAAGACTTTGAAACGCAAATGCTCCTCGTCATCTGTGAGCCAGTTTGTGGAAGCGCGCAGTTCTTTGCTAGCCAATCACGTGAGTCTTGTGTGGCCCGCTTCGCCTCCCGCCTTCCTAGGCCATGCAGGTGCAGGCAGCGGCGGAGAGCTTCTCCACTTTGTGCCAGCGGTGGGCGTTGTCCAGGAAGACCACGTCCTCGTGGCGGGTGGGGCGGCAGCAGGGCGAGTGCGTGGCGAGCAAGGTGGGCAGCAGGGAGACGCTGTGCTGCAGGCTGGCAAGCGTCAGGTCGTGGTTGGAGGGCAGACGTGGACAGACACCGCTGCAGTACTTGAAGAGCACCATCTCTTCGGAGTCGTAACCCAGGCCCAAGTCACTCACACGCAGGAGCAGAGTGCGCAGGGCGCAGAGGTCCTCGGAGCTCCGTCGCGCCCGGCCCCCGCCTCCCCAACGCCTCCCCGCGCCTCCGCGAGCCTCCCCCTCCTCTCGGAGCCCAGACTTAGAGGATCTGGTCTGCACTTGGGCGTCTGGTGCTGAACGGGACACGGGGAGAGCAGTAAAGCTTAAACCCAGCCTTGCCACCGATCACCTTCTCAATGAAGTTCAAATGCGTTTAATCTCATTGGCTTGTATTACTGAACTACTAAAACTCAAAGAGAGGGTGACTCTGAAAGAGCCAAAGCCTGTTGGTGTTCGTGTGTGAGGGTCACGACTTACCCAGTAACGTGTGCAGCCAGTGACCCTCTCCAGCTTGAACACACATCAGCAACACGGTGAGATTCAGGAGTGGCCGCATCCTTCTTATGTCTCTGGTCCTCTGGAGATAGGGGTGAGTGAGTATGAGATACTGAGCTGCGGCAGAGATTGGAGCGCATATATATACTCGTACAAGGTGGCTGCGGGAGGGGTTGGCTGAACTTCCCCACCCCCCTCTCCCCTCCTCACCTGTGTCAGAGCAATCAACTGTAGACAAGATGGCCGAGGGCAGTGTGATCTCAGAAAACTGTATATTAAAATGGCATAAATATAGTTTTTGGACAGCCATGAGTGTTTTTCCAACGCAGGGCCCTCCGCGTATGGGAGAAGAGGGTAAATCATTCCGGACTAGGGAAGGGCTCCCTGATCCGGAACAGTCACCCATTAACCAGCCACATACCCAGGATGGACCTATCACAACAGGGCGAGTTAACTTTCAGGAACAGAGATTGGTTGTGTACGTATGATTGACATGACATGACCTGTTGACCACAAATGAAATGTTAAACAGAAAGGGGTGGGAGGCATAGTGGAACCATAATTAAAAAACATGTATATGGCAGTTATCCTTCTGAAAATTCCAAGAAAGATGACCGTCTCCTGAAATACAAACATAAATTCAGGGATTTTAACAGAAATGCGCCTTTTTTTTGCTACCAGCATTCTTTAAGTAGCAATGAAGAGCAAAATGTTAGAGCAAAACTGGAGTGTGTCTGACTGACAGAGGAACTGCAATACAGCCATTAATTCCTTCCATTTCATAAGATCTTGCAAAGGTGGAGAAGTTTTCCACCTCAGTATATATGTCACGATTTTTTGTGTGGACATTGTGACACTTTTCAATTTTGTGAGGGAACAGCACTTAGCCTTGACACTGAGATGTCGAACTGTATGCATCTAAATATGTGTAACTCTCTTAAGGAGGAAATCTTGACCTGCTAGCACACGTAGTCCTGAAAGGTGACAATTTGATCGTCTTGAAAAGGCATTTGAACCACCAGAGATCTAAATGTGTAGAGTTGACATTTTGGGACTGTCAGATACCTCTTCTGACTGCACTTTAAATGCATTTTGTCATCCATTTGTAATCAATAGAACAGTTGAATTCAATTATCAAAGCGCCAATTCCCTAAACAAGCAAAAACAAATATTTGCACATATTCAGAGTGCAATTAATGCATTTTTTTATCTCTAAATACCAAACAATCCCATCTAACCAGAAGTATTTAATTGTAACAGCATTCAAGTTTAAACACATTTCAACATATAAACACTACTTCAGTATTAGTAGTATTGTGGACAATTATCCCTTGAACAGATGGTGTAGTATTTATAACATGATAGTCCAGTTTCACACCTTATCAGGCTTGATAAGATTTTTATCAGGTTTTTTTTTTTTTGTGAATCAAAAATGAGTGTTTTTGAGCAAGAAGACTAGTAAAACCATAGAGGAGGATCTGGAGTTTTGGTTCTAGTTGGGGATTACCTTCTCAGTATCCTTCATCACAGACTGTAGATCCAACTAACTCACCATCGCAGTAAACAGAATGTCATCAGTTAATGATGTTCAGACATTTGGAGTTTTACATCAAAAAAAATAATATAATTCACTCACGTGTTATAGGAAGTTCTATACATCTAGGGGTGCCAGATCATGTAATACAACTTTATTTTTATTCGGCCTTTCATACATTTAAATTTCAGCACAAAATGTTAATTAGCTCATGTTACAAACAATCCAAACTAGAAACAATAGAGATTAAAATAAGAATAAAGTAAATATAAAGTAAATATGGAGATATAGTGAACCAAAACAGAAATCGTGAATTAAATCAATAATTAGATGCTTTTTGAACATTAATTACTAAAAATAAAATGTGTCAGATAAATGTTACATTAAAAGACTTTTGGCTTTAACCGTTGATTCACTTTTATAAAAATTGGACGACTGTGAATGTGTTCAGAGTTCCGAATCTTTGGAGTTTGAAAACAGCTGTTTTATCACACTTTTTGTTGAGCTGAACGATCAGAACCCCAACAATATATTTTCGTGATCCATTTGGGAATGAGCTGTCGCTCAGGGAAGGACAGGATCTGCACCGCTTCAGTAAAGGAGCATATGGAAACTGAAGCTGGATTCCACGGGCTTCACAGGTTCACCTCACATATTCACCTCGCCCACATTAAAGTCATACAGGATCAATGGGAAAGGCTTTCTGGTAATCCATCACGCAGCGCCTGTTTGACAGAGGACCGTAAAACCCTGCGGTTTGCAAGGAAACGTCTGACCATATTTACCGCCTGGAAAGCCGTACAGGATTAGAGTCGGAGCTCTTCCCGCTTCTGCTGACTCCGGCTGATCTCGCTACTCATCGTCTCACCGCGTCTTCGCTCTTGGTGCGTATACTGCTGAGGAAACAGTTCATTGAAACTGTGCTGTGACATTATAATCCTCTTAAGCAGGAACATCACCCCCCTGTGATTTTACGCTACTAAATGCTACACTCAACTCAATATTCTCTCCTAGATTTGTGCAGTTGTTCCTGTGCGGCTTTTGGGAAATTTACCAAATCTACGCCTATAGGCCAGGTTTCTCACCAACATGTGTGTCTAGGGAATTTGTGTACCACTGTAAAGTCTAAGGAAATTCGGGCTGAAATAAGTCTAAGGAAATATTCTATTACATGCTTTTTTTTAAAGCAAAAGTCTTAAAATGAGGATTTTCTTACAGAAAACAGTGTGTGTAATTATATCAGTACAGACTTTAATAAACAGCACCGAAAGTGCTCTTGTGAAATTACTAGGAGATATGTAATAAAAAATTAACGACCAGCTACAAAGTGATTTTCTACATCGAGAGTTTGTTGTCGTCTTGAGGAACATGTTTTCCAGAAGTGCAACATCCCTTATGGTGGACCACATGTGTCTATACTTGATCCAGTGCTGTTAATACAATCCACGATCATTTCCATAGTTATGCTGATGATGCACAGTAATGTTTCTCCTCTCACTGGATAAAAGAGAAAACAGTTTCTTGATTTTGCATTTAAAACCCAAAATGTAAAGAGAAACGATGAAATGTTAAAGCTGAGCTTTAAGAAAAGCTATCAAAATCATATTAATATATTTCAATTTTATGATTTTTGTATGTAAACCATACAAACAATTAGTTTTTATATGAATAAAGTGTTTCGTACTAGTATTTTTCGTTTTGTGTACTGGGCTGTCTGAAACTGCCACTTAGAAATTTCTTCTTGTACAGAATAAACAATGTGCAGAATGTTGACACGGAGAAACCACAAGGATTTGTCTTTTTTACGTAACATGTTCATATCTTCCTCTATTATTAAAATCAATTATTAGAATTTTATTTTTGCCTTTTGCTTCTCAGCTTAATTTTAATCTTTTTTCTGTTCCTTCTTCTCTGTATTTGTGCTTTTTAAATTCTATTTTATTTTGTGTGTGTACAATCAGCTAAAATCAAAATGTACTGATCTTTCTTGATTCATGCCATTTCTCATTTTTATTACTTTTGAAATTATAGCATTTGAAACTGAATTTTGCTACCTAGCATTTATTTATCTTATTAATCACTCGTGTTAGAAATTCTGCTTTCAAGAGTTTTAAATGATCAGTATTTCGTACTTATTAATACCTGGACATGCCCAGGCGTGGAACGTTTTGAATAATCAAATCTTTTTTTACGGCACCCAGGCAGAGGGACACGCCCACCGCCAATCACACACATCACACGCACCTGGCCCGCCCTCGTTCACCGGATTACTAAACACGCACACTTGCGTCCCGTTCGCGCGCGTGTTTGTCTTGGCCTGTTTAAGTCCACAGGTACCCGAATTCAGTGCTGCGCGTTGCTCGCTTTGCCTGATCGTACTCAGACGCCGTATTGCTCGAAGACGCTTCTTTGGCTAATTGCCTTTACAGGTTTTTTTTATTTTATTTTATTTTTACGCTGACTGTGCTCAACGTTTCCCTCTTTATTATGGAGAATAAAGATACTCCCGGTGCACGCTCGAGTGCCGCCACATACAGCATTAACAATGACGTTATAATGTCAGAGAGGTCTGTATAGGATTCATAATGTTAAAATGTTTTAAAGTTATATTTATATGCACTTTTGTAAGTCGCTCTGGATAAGAGCGTCTGCTAACTGCCATAAATGTAAATGTAATATTTAATAAATTATATTATCTGTATATTAAAGTGGGTACTTTGAAGAGAAATCTTTTCACAAAGAAAAATTAATTATATCTTTAATATAAACGCCTTTCCTGATTTATACTGGATTTATATACTGCATAATATATATACAGTATACAGCATAAGATAAAAATAATGAGTAGAATAAATATCACAAGTTATTCACACTTTTAAAGTTTAGAATGCTGAGCTCTTTGGGTGATGCTCCATCGTGTAGCAGGAGCAGGATTCCTCTTGTGTGATCAGACTCTTAGGTGCCACATCTAGCCATTCTATTTTAAATTAGTAGCGTGTAGATGGATCACAGGTAGAAGTTCTTTTGTACCAGATTGAGAAGGCCGTGTTACATTACTTTTCTTAAATTATGACAAATCTTTTTGTCAAAGAAAAAAATGTTTTACACTAAAATATGAGGTAATAATTTAGACGATTACAGGCTTATAAATTTTGCATCTTATAGAGTCATAAATGTATTTATTTTCTCAGTATTCTTCCTCAGTGCCACATTAATTCCAGTGGGTTTTTAAGCTCTTACTGCACAAATCTGAAACAGACAGAAACACAACTGATATAATTCAAGTCTGTATGTTACAGAGATTCAACTGAAAGATGAGACGCAGTTATTTTTCTTGCGCTGCACAGCAAAGCGTTGAGTTGGTGTGTGCGGTACAGAAGTGCTGCTGTCTCCCAGAGGAACTGATCCAGGAGAAACCTCCAAACATCAGCTATGTTCATCCTACTTTGTTCATCTGTTTTCCAGCCATAGTGAACCTATTTGCCTACTTCAGATCTATCAGTCAAACAAGAACAGTGAGAGTGAATTCTCCTTTAACAGAGCCTCCAGATGGATCGTCTGGATGCGATTACACATGATTAAATTCAGAAATTTGGATAATTAGGAATTTTCAGACAAGAAGTTATAAGACAACTGACAATCTTTTGGATACTGGTAGCAGGTTAACCACAAAGCGACTGTTGAGATCTTGGAATGTATGTAAGGGAGCGAAAGCCTGATTCAGATTCCTGTTGCATACACTCAGATCAGAAAAGGAACTCCGTCCAGACGTTCTAATCTGTCTGCTGTGTAGTAAAGCCCCATCCTCCCGAGTGTGTTAAGCGCATGTTTTATTGAGTGCGGTTGAGAGTGGTTTTTCCATTGTGTGACACTAATACGAGATTCCTGCCATTCTAGGCTCAGACAGGGCCGGATTCCATAGTGTCTGAGTAAGTACATTCCAGAGGGATCTTCCACTGTACTCCTCCTTACTTTCTCCTTGCAGAAACTCACTGAAGGAATGCCCCCCTCTCCACCCCCTTTATGGCTGGATTTAGAAAGATGAATGGCTCTTGCATTTCTCTTTCCTCTCTGTACACTCTCTGCTGTCTGTCTGTCTGTCTGTCTGTCTCTCTCTCTCTCTCTCTCTCTCTCTCTCTCTCTCTCTCTCTCTCTCTTGCACATATATATATATATATATATACATACAAAAAATAAAGATTGTAATTGCAGTGTACTGTAGTAAAGATGTAAAGATGTAATGGTAGTCAAAAATGTAGTAAAGTACACAACGTTCCCCATAAAACCTTGTCATTCATGAGCTGTTCAAGCAAAGTTCGAGCACAGCTGAAGAAAGATCTCTGTCCAAACTGTACTGTTTCTCTGGAACCCCTGTGTGCTTCACTGTGATTCTACTTGCGTCTATATTTATACATATCTGAGGTGAGATTTTCATGATCTTGCATCCTTGCCCTCCCGGAGGAGGATCGTTCTCCCTGGGTCGGAGTCGAGGATCAGCTGCTACCTCTGTGAACAGTCCAGTCCAAGTGCGTCCTGCAGGTCCTTCTCACCACACGTCCATGCTGGACGTATCACGTTTGCCTTCTGTAGGGCCATGTTGTTCGGCCACCGAGTTCAGTGTTGTCACCTCCGACTCAGCAGCTAATGATTGTGATCTCGTAATAAATGTGTAAGAGCCTGGAAATCTAGTCTGACACCTCTGTACTAAAGCCATAACTAGTTTACAAGACAATAGCCTTAGATGTGCCTAAGTATTATGAATAGATGCATTTGGGTTGGATATACGTAACTTCTTCAGATAAACAGACCTCTAGCTCAAAGAAACGACTCCTTGTAACCGTGCAACAGGTGAGCATCCATGAGTACCACAGCTGTTAATATGCACAGCTTGCTCAGACCAGAAGCGTCAGATTAGGGCTGGAGCGGAGTACTACTAATCAACACTGATCGTGTACTGAACAGCACTGAACAGCATTGATCAGCACTGAACAGCACTGATCAGCACTCAGTAATTTGTCTAGGCCCAATTTGGACAGTAATTTGGAGGCCCAAGTGCTCTGTGACTGGCAGATGAGTCTGAAACGTGTGTTGTTGTTTTAAGCATGTATTAGTAGTCTTTCACTGCTCTGCGATGAGTTTGCAGGTTTTCAGGATATACTTCTGGTTCCACCCACTCTCAGACCAGGCCCCACCCTGACTCTGCCCAGACCATTACCTGTACATGCTTTTTCTTGAGGACTCTGGAGTGGTCATTGCTCCTATAATTTCCTCTCTGCCTCCCCCTAAACACAAAACAAGCAAAGGCTATTTTTCTTTAACTTGTTTGATATTTCTATTTATTTTGTTTTCCATTTGATATTGTTATTTGTTTTTGTTGCTCACCTTATAAACCTGTTTTAGTAGTTAGCTGTTAGTTAGAGGCAGTTCATTTCCATTAGCTTGACCTGTTACAGTAATTGATTTATCAACTCCTGATATGTCTACGGCAACTTGGTGAGTATATTGTACTTATGGTTAAAAAGAAAATATTGATAACAGACATTCTTTAATTACCATCAAATTAATCTAAAGGAGATTGCTTGGTCAAGTCGGGTGGTTTAAAAATCACTGAACTGCAGGATGCTGGGCAGCTTTAGGTCAGGCTCTGGTGAACACAGCCCTACAGAGAGCCGAAGGAGTGAGTGAGCTCACGACTGTGGCCCCTCGGGGCCCGGGGCCTCTGCGAGGTCACCCAAGCATTCCGGATGGTGCAGGCCTCCTTTCTGGTCCATATAGGGCTCGTCTGCTTCGGCCGGGAATGCAGGGGCCTTTATGGGAAGCATTTCGGGGGAATTAGTGCGGAATCCCAAGCACGCCGAGCGGCTGGTGTTTACGCCGTAAATCCGAGCCGGAACACCTGAACCAGAGGACAGAGGCCAGCCTCCTCCGCCACGCGTATCCCTCCTCTGTCTCACTGCCTCCATCTCTCCATCTCCCCATCGCACCTCCTCTGTCTCACTGCCTCCATCTCCCCATCACATCTCACTCTACAGTGGCTCACATGGACTTCTGCAAAAGGAGCGAGTGAAGAGGGACCGTTCTGGATCTACTGATGGCTTCCCTCAACATAAAACTAACGTTCCTCTGTTATCCATCACTCCATATCCCACTGCTACATCACACCATCGTCTCTCTCATTACTCCACCATTATTTAATCCTAAAACACTATGGATATATTTTAACTGCATCCTTCTCCTGTTCTGTGACTCTACTACATTCTTTTGCACCCCCTTCATTTTACAAAAAACATGGCTTCTTCTGTTTCCTTCCTGCAAGAAAACCTTTTAAAGTATGTTGTAGGAAGTCTTTGACACATGTTTTATACAGGTAACTTGCCCTTATCTTATACTTTTAAAGAATAAAAGAACTATCAGTGAGTGAGTGAAACTGAACTGTTATTTGAACTCTAAGTGAAGGGGATTTACTGTTCATTTCTAGACACCTCCACTGGCACTTGACACACCTGATTCAATTAAATGTTCCAAAAAAGGATTTAAAGCTGCAACCTTACAGTTATGTCACAAGTGAATGGGATTCATACTGTAGTTTTACTCTCACAAACTCACACTCCACAATTACTAAAATATTGTTATTGCCATGGTATTATTGCCCATAGCTCAGCTAAGTGAATGACCTCTTTGTAAGTGTACTCTATGTAAGGAGTGGATTTGTAATTGATAAACATAGAACCATTTGTCATATTTGTAGAATTCTTATAGTGGTCACAGTAATTGAAATCTAATCAGAAGGAATTCCCAGTGCACCTGTATGTCTAATATTAATACTTTTTTTATTTTCCAGAAGACAAAAAAGCTTCAGTTATCCAGGCTTCCAGTATGTCTTGGCAGACATATCACATCAAAGAGCGATTTGGCTCACACACTGTAATATATCAATTGATAGATAATCCACAGCTATTTTGAGCAAATATGTTCCAAATAAACATTAAGAGGGTATTTTCAGTTTTCCTTTATGCCAAACAGTAATCTTTCTTCTCAGAGGGTTTCCTCTACCTAGCCTGCCACATTGTCTCTGTTAGGGGAGACAGTTTAATAGTTAGTGCGCACAACATTCTGATATAAACAAAACCATATTATCCTGAAGACGTACATGACTGTGACTGAGGGCCTACGGCTGGATGCATCGCGTTATGTTATACTCCGTTCACTAGGAGGCGATGTGGCAATTTTTGAACCGTATTGATTTAATGCCTGAAGTGTCGAAGAAATGCAAACTTAGTTAGCTAGTATGGTATAGACGAGGCTCCCTTCATAATTCACAACTTCGTGAGTATTATCCAGCTAAAATGTAATAAAACATATTGTCTCTCAGGTTTTTTATAGTTCCATAGTATGTTTCTCGGGTAAATGTTCAAGTGTACGCAAAGAAATCCTAATGTCAAAGCTCTTGCAAAAGTACCAAGCTAGGAATACAGCTAATGTGTTGTTAGCTTGTTTGCCTGCCTGGTGACAAGGCAAGCGAAAGAACGACATATATATATATATAAAGTTAACCTATTATTTCTGGCTAACTTGTTAGCTAGTTAATATTATCTTCGCTTACTCAGTAAATATTAGTAGCTTAAAAAGCTAGCTAGCTAATATGCTCTTAAATGCGCTAAAATAATGTAGCTGGTTATCAGTAAGGTAGCTGGTTATCAGTGCGTTAACTAGCTAGTTGGCTAACTACAACCTTTTCTCATTTTTCCACCCGATAATTACTTGAGATGCGCTTCGTCCGACCCGTTTCCTGAGGGACAGCTGAACTTTAACCGGCGACATGGTTTGTGACATTTACATTGTAGCTATAATGTATAACCAGCATTGTCATCGGGCGAGTAAACAACACTTTCGTTTTTTTAATGGTTGTGACCTCCTTTAGGGAGAGAGAAAAGGAGTCAACAAGTATTATCCTCCAGATTTTGATCCGGCAAAAGTGAGTGAGCCCCGATTGCTTCGTCTGAGTCCGTTCAGTACAATTTTAAAAAGTTATGAGAACAGCTAGCATCTGGTTTTGTAATTCGGTGTCTGTCTTAATCTACAGCATGGATCCATCAATGGTTACTGGAATACTCACCCGCTGCGGGAGAGAGCCAGAAAACTCTCGCAGGGAATCCTTATCATTAGGTACACACATTGTCCGTCACATTCAACCCAGGAGTCATTATTTGATGAATTATGTCAGATGAGACTGGCAAAATCTTGTCTTCTGCCTGCAGGTTTGAGATGCCTTATAATATCTGGTGTGATGGCTGTAAGAATCACATAGGCATGGGTAAGCATTCAGGGGTTTGTTCATAAACCAAAGGACCAGGTCATGGAGCAATTTTCTAAGACCTTTGATTCATCAGAATCCATAATTATGTGCACCTCATTCCAAGACTGTTGCTTGGATTCTTTTAGGGGTTCGATACAATGCAGAAAAGAAGAAAGTGGGGAATTATTACACTACACCAATATACAGGTAATTACAAATACTACACCAGTATAGTAGTTCAATACTGGGGGGTAGTACTGGGGAAGTCTTCTCAGGTCCCATTAATTTCATGTAGCTCATGTGACCAGTTGTTGAAGCTCTAACCATTCAACTACTGATAGTCATAGTTATGTGTAATATCATGGATGACACTCATTTACGTTGAACAAGATTTAGTTAGTTTGACTTTTTTTTGGGGGGGGGGGGGGGTTTAAACATGAAAGGGAATCGACCTTATCATAAGTACAAATGCATTAACATTTCACAGAAATGGTAATGAACTATTAAGTACCATTTTAAGTATTTTTGGTATTTATGGTTGTTATTTTTATGCGTTAACTTCAACATGACTTTTGCTGTGTTTTTAAAATCCAAGGTTCAGGATGAAGTGCCACCTGTGTGTGAACTACATCGAGATGCAGACCGACCCGGCCACCTGCGATTACGTCATCGTGAGCGGAGCCACTCGCAAAGAGGAGAGATGGGATATGGCGGAAAATGAACAGATTCTCACCACTGGTGCAACACCCCCGCACGAGTGCACACACTTTCTAATGCTGCTGCAGTGATTGTCGGCGCTGTGTGTGTGCGTGTGTGAGAGTGTCTTTATTTGCATGCCTCCCAGAGCGCAGTGAGAAGGAGAAGCTGGAGACGGATGCGATGTACAAGCTGGATCATGGGGGAAAGGACAAGGAGAAACTGCGAGCAGCTATTCCATCACTCTCTGAGCTGCAGGATCATCAGGCTGGATGGAAGGATGATTTTCAGCTCAACAGTGCCCTCCGCAGGAAGTTTAGGGTATGTGCAAGGGTTTGACTTTGACGTCCTGCAGACAAGTGCCATGGTCCTCTACCTCTCCACTCCATAGAAGTTATAGCTGCCACAATGGAGTAACACTCCAGATGGAAGTCTAAGGATTGAAATTAACGACCTGGTCATTAACTTTTGATTTGTTTGTGTGTTGCTGTCTGTCCACACAGGAGGAGAAGGCGGCAATATCTGAGGAGGAGGAGAAAGACGATGCCGTGCGGAAGAGGACAGGTCTGTCCATCCCTCTCCTGCCAGAGAAGGAGGAGGACAGGAAGCTCGCCTCTCTGCTCACCCTCCAGAGCCCTGACTGTGAGGACCACCATGCTGTTTTTTTTACTCTCTTGGTTTCTTCTCTTGTTGTCATTGGTTCTAGAGTGAGAACTGGGGGAAACATCCTTTTGTTATTCGGAGTTCCCCGTCCACTCGAGCGTCTTCGCTTACTCGTTTGTGTGATTTTTATCTTTGTCTCCATCCTCCTCGTGCCTCAGCATATGAGGGCAGGAAGCAGACGAAGAGGCAGCAGATCTCGTCGCGTTCCTGGTTCAGAACACCCTCCACGACATCGGGGGGCGCCGCGGGGAGCCTGCTGCTCCGGCTCGGCCAGCAGGGAAGAGACGCTGCCGCGGCGAAGGCGCTGGGCGCCCCCCCGTCCTGCTCGAATAGCCTGGTGCGCAGGAGGTCGGAGGGGGGTGGCTCGGCGCCGGACACCTCCAGCCGGACCCCGCCGGCTACCGTCACCTCCCCCGGGTCACGCCCTCGTTCTCTTTCAAGCCCGGACAGAGCAGAGACCGTGCAAAGCACGGACCAACACACGGACTCTTCCACGGCACGGCTCTCCGCAGAGAGACCGCATACGCATGCAGAGGGAAGCACGTCAGGCTCACACACGCCTAACACAGCCGGGAGTGTAACGGAAGAAGTCCCAGCTGCCCTGCAGGTGCTAGCGGAGCACAGCACTACTAAGTCCCTCCTTGGGAGGTCACTAGTTGCAGACTACAGCGACTCGGACTCCGACCAGGGACAATGAGCATCTCTGAGACTTTGGAGCAGAACTTTCTTGGCTGCAAACTAAACTAGACGTGTCATGAGATAGCCAGCTAATTAAAAACAACACCAGTGTTGCCGGAGAACTGTGTGTAGTCATCCCCTCGTATATTAGAGTGTATAAAAGCATGAGATTACTTGAAAGTTAAAAATAAATAAATTCCCCATACCATGTAAATAAACTAAAGATCTGGATCTGCAGCAGTAACATTCACTCATTTAATCTAAAGTTCTCATTTATTAAATATGCTGAATTATTTATTTAAAAATCCACTCCAATAAGAAGAAACATTTATCACCAATGAACAGATGAATCTGGATAAACTCCCTCTACTGGCAGTCTATTTAATTTGTGACACTGTAGCAAGAGATCACTTGCTAATCCTTAATCTGTGTGAGTAATCAGATTAAGATGGTGTGAGTGCATGGCTGTTAGGGCCTGGACTCCACCCCCCACGTCTCCCTGTGAGGGCAGGACTCCACCCACATCTCCATACCCAGAGTGAACGTCTTCCAGCCCCCCATACACTGTATTGATTCTTGCGGTCATAGATTCTACACAGCCCTAAATTTGATTTTATTGATCACACGGGTCTGTGCTAGTTATTTTGCAGTGAAGTCTATGCATTTTTTTTTTTTAACTCTCCTTAGAAGTGCTCAGGCCTAAGCCTGGAGTTTCATTACCATCCTGATAGGAAACATAAAAACCTGCCAGTTCTCTGGGTCCTTTAAACTCTCTCTACCAACAATGATGGGGGAACCCCGTCTGTTCTTACTGTTCCTTTCACTACCTTTGAGGCCAAGTCCTTGACACTGCCATACGAACTTTTCCATTGTTTTGTTTGTAAAATATTAAACTTAACAAAACGATCAATATATTGTCCGGCCGTCCTTTCCCATCAACATGCCCGTTATTCATTCTGTGTGAGTAGCTTGCTCTCCAGGCGGGTGCTGATCTGTCTCCATCGCTATCGGGGAGAGATGAGGCAAATACGTTCAATTACGCAAGAGAGAGCCAGTGAAAGTCTCTAACAGATCCGCTCGCACCAAACTCACACACCATCTGCACAACAGCAAACACATCAGGCTAATGCGGAAGCGATGAGTATGCACCACAAAGACCAATGATTTTATTATTAGATGTGTCGTGTAATGTAAAGTCAATTGACCGACACTCTCCCCAAATTACCGCAGCCTGAAAGGCTTTTTAATGGCAGAAGCTGGAAAAAAAACAAAAAAACATCTCTTTGCTGCAGCAGTATCTCTCTCATTCTTCCAACCCACCGATGTTGTAATGGCATTTGTTGACATTTGTGTGAAAGTCAATGAATGTCGAAGCCAGTGATCTCCAGCTTGACTTCAGATTGCGCAAGAGTTTGCGAGACATGAGCAGGAAAGGCAGAGTGTGTTCATTCATTTCACATTCGTTCTCTAGGTAGTCATTTGTCTAAAGGGATGTTTTCTTTAACGTTCTTCTTATGGGTGCTGTCCTTCTGTCATTGTCTAAATGCTCAATACAGGAACCAACGGCGGTGAGTAGAGATGCAGGGGGGAACAAATTCATTGAGGGAACACGACCATATCCTGAACCAAAGTGGAACACTAAAGTGTTGTGCTGTCGTCTTTTTTCCTGTATGTGTATTCTTAAAAAATTCATGTTCTCCTGGACCTGGACCTTTTCTAATATACACTTTAATTGCAGAGGATGGTGGACCCATCTGTCACGGTATGAATCTGTTAACTGGTCGTGAATTTATTATTTCTTCAGAGGTGCTGATTGTTCTGAAAACACATCATCATGTGGTAAATAAAATTTTTCCTGTTCTTCTGCAGGTTTCGTCCTGTAGAGGAAGATTTTATGTAAGATACCAGTTTCTTGAGAAATGCTTATTTTTATTAGCATTTAACAACAATGTAGTGTTATACTAATATAGATTATTATTATTATTATTATTGAAGTTTTATTATTGAAGAAAATGGTTTTCTTCAATAATCTGGTTTTGTCTGGTACTGAGCTGTGATGTTTGTTAATACATGCCAGTAAATGCATTATCTGTATTTGCAGAGAGGATGTGAACTATGTCCCACCACCAAGGTAAAAACACAACCTCCCTTCATCCTCAGTGACCCTTGCTATTCACAAAGTCCATACTTACAAACTCACATGCTGGACATAGGAAAACAGACAAGAATGGCTTTATTTTTCTAGCAACTTTGTAATATCACTTTTCAAATCTCCTGAGAGCTAATCAGAACTGGTGTGGAAAAGACCACGTCTAATTAACTGAACCATAGTTTTTATGTTAGGAGTCTTGCTTATCTACTTTGTTGCCCCCCCCCCCACACACACATATACAAACTTTTATTAGTGTTATATGTTAATAAAAATAAATAAAATGCTTGGTACCTTACCAAATACATTTGTAATGGTAGTCATGTGTTTTGAAGGCCATGTGATGACTGCACAGTGGTGTTTTCTGGGCTCTGTAGGTTCTCCATGGTGGCTCCAGCTCTGCTGAGAGTTGGCATTAAAGAGAACATCGTAGTGGAGGCGTCCGGCGTGTCTGAGGCGGTCCTTGTCTCTGTCTCAGTGTTCGATTTCCCGATCAGATCTCGAAGGCTGTGGCAGGGGTCCGTCACTCTCAGCTTGGACAATGACTACTTCGCTGTCCAGTCCTTGGAGGTGCAGTTAGATACATTTATTTATGTATACTTTCAAATCTTCCATTTCAACCGACTGGCAAGCTAGAGACCCTTGTGTTTCAAAAATGAACTTTGTGCTTTTATGTGTGATCTGTTCCAACATGTAAAATTCACCTTTCTCAAGTAATTATCTAGAATTTCTGGGTCCAAAGGGTTTTTTCCTCTATAGGGAAAAATGAAAATCACTTCTCACACCCTGTTGTGTGTGTGTATATAAATCTTTTTCACTTTGGTTATGAGCAGTATATCTTGAATGGAGATCAGGTTGTAGGGCTTGTCAGAGCTCTGAACAGAAGGGAATGCTCTATCATGTCACTGAGCGTCAGATAATGAAAAATAGCTAACTAAATTCAAAATAGCTCTAGTTAACTAACTTATCACAGCTAACTGACAAAGCAAGCTAAACAGAAGCTGGCCTGAGTAAACTGAAGTCTGAAAGAAAAAAAAGAAAAACTACAATAGCAGGAAAGTTTGATGACATCAGTTCTCATGACATCAGTTCAATGCACTTTTTTAAAATGATCTAGTGATGAAAAAAATCACATAGGTCATAACATTTTTCTCATTCATAAAAAACCTTTAGAGTTATGCGAGTGTAATATGAGTGTAAGAGAATGACAATGAGGTTAAGGTCAGTCTTTCAATAGGGAAATGTACATGGTTAAAATATAACATGGAATAAATGAAAGTATTATTCTTGAAAAATGACACTTCAGATTAACCCAAGCCTCCTCAGTCCAGAGACGAATCAGCCCAAGAGTGTACAGGTGATCGCCCAATTTGGAACCTTCCATCAAGCCAGTCAGATCATCCAAGTGTCCTTCCTCTCGGGGTACATCTTCATCCAGACTGACAAACCCATCTACAATCCTGGAGATACAGGTGAGGTATCCCACTACACTGAAGAAAGGGCTGGAAACTCCAAATACACTGACGTGCTAAAAGTCATTGGATACCAGGATGTAAATTACGAAGCGCCATTACGTCAGGGAAGGCCCACACCTGTATAAGTTGGGAGGTGACAGACAAGCGACTCTGGCAGAAATCAAATCCCTATTCAATGCAGGAGGCTCCACATGCATACCCTGCATACACATGCAACTCAAATCATCACCACGTATGTGAAAGTCTGAAAATTGCTTTCACATACACATGTTCCACAAAGTGATTCAGCAACAGTTTGCTCATTCGTTGACTGGAATTAATTAACTGAACGCTAAGGCATGCCAGTGAAATCGTGCCTTGTGGACTTGAGCAGTTTTAATTTTTCACCGTTTGCTGGGTGAAATATTTCTCCAGTGAGTTTACCCCCCACCTGTCTTTGACAGTGAGGTGCCGTGCGTTTGTTTCCACTCCTGATTTCCAGGCGTTCAATGGTACCATCAGCTTGGAGATTCAGGTAGGCCTTCTCTCTTTTTTCCCCTCAAAAGGCCTTATTTACGAACTAGTGAAAGAGAGCCACTGCGACCACAGGAGCTGAAAATTTGAGTACATTTTAATGTTTTAGTAACCATTATATGTTTAGATACTATGAGTGAGAAAGATACCCTTGGATTCCATGTTGTCATAACAACATGTACCAACTCTATACCAGAAACCAGCCCTTAGGCTTAAGTTATATGAATGTACAGTATGAAGCTGTTGATTGTTATTTATCAAGTTTTTTTCAGGTTTGAGCTGGTCACAGTTGTCAAAAGAACTTGCTCCTTTATCTTTAGAAGATATAGACATTCTGTCTTGTCATAAGTTCTTACATTACTTGGGATTACTTTGTCACCAAGGTTTTAAAGAACAGAGTCACACAGATATAAACATCATTAGATAACACAATGCAGATTTGCTGATCTAAAAAAGATCCACAGAAATGTCTGTCAGAAGAAACAGAAATAGAATGACCAGATGCTGTGTTGAGCACATTTGAGTGGTCATGGGCAGCATCATCTTATTCCATCTCTTAGGCACAGGACCTGGGAAGGTTGAAGATTAAACAGTCACTACAAAATATATCAGTGAATATTACCGGAAACCCTCCTTTAGGCAGCTTGAAGCTCGGGCTGCGGTGGTTCTCAAACCCACACTTTTCTAGTGTTAGAAACCCTAACATACATAATCACTGAATATTATGTTGATCTATGGTGCTTCAGAACCCTGATGAGATCACAGTCTATGCGACATCCAGAACAAGGGCCCAGGATGGCATCTATTCTGACAGTTATGTGCTCTCAGACATGGTGAAGTGGGTTTGTTGGATTTTCCCTTCTTTTCTTCTTTGTTTCTTGATCTTGTTAAGGATTTGGAATACATTCCCCTCAAGCATGTTTCATTGTTTTATAGAGAAGGCAAGTGGAAGATTGTTGCAAAGTTTAACCACTTGACGGAAAACATTTTTAATGCTGAATTTGAGGTTAAAAAATATGGTATGTGTTCAATATTTCAAACATTTTAATAATAAGGAACATTGTAAAATTGTATTGTACCACCAGTAATGAGATTTCAAGCTTGAAGTAAAACTACTTGAATAAAGCTTTAAACTTCTCTGTTATGTCTGAAAACACTTAACTTGGTCTTCCCTGGGTCTTAGTGCTCCCAGCATTCAATGTCACTCTGATACCAAAAAAGTCCCACTTCAGTCTGGAGGATGAGGAGTTAGAGGTGGAGGTGTTTGCCAAGTAAGTGACAACTCTATCATCACTTCAGCCATTCAGCTAACCTTATTTGTAAATGAATTAAAGGAATTTACAGGAATAACTTGATCAAATTTACAGAAGTACTTTGTTGTCCTTTGTGTAAAATAAAATTCTGTAAAATAAAATTTACAGAAGTGCTTTGTTGATTCTTTTATATATCAACAATGAATATTAGCACTTTCCCATAAAACGTTTCAAGGAAACTGGAATAATCCTTTGTGGGGAAGTCAAATATCTTTAAAAGTTGGGTTTTCAGCTCTGAAACAATATTTAACCAGGTCAATGTCAGCTCCAAATTTGCAGCTCCAAATAACATCTAGATGTGATATAACTTGATAGTTCTTGATATATTAATACCAAGAACTTGATATATTACTTAATATTACTTGAACTTGATATACTGTATCATATTTAAATTTGATTACTGCAACCCATTAAGCAACAAACATTTACTTACATACATATTGAATACTTGTGAAAATTATCCTTAGGTTTTCTTGGGTATTCAGTACAAATTTCAACCCAATCCAGTGGAAAAACAGGCAATCAAAGTATGAGTATTTAGATAAAGGACAATCTATCTTGTATACCATCAGTCTTACCTAGTTTATTTATGAAATAAAATTATCGATAGAAATACAAACTAGTATGTCCACAGAAAAACACACACACACATCCTCACACAGGTCATATCATAATAAAAGTATATAGGCTCCAACAGCCTATAATTTAGGTATGGATATTATAAAATACAAAAGAGTTATATATAAATCTCAGATTAATACAAATATTCTTTTTCAGGTATATGTATGGAGTTCAGGTGGAAGGCGTTGCATATGTGGTGTTTGGAGTAGAGAGAAATGGAGAAAAAACAAGATTTCCAAACATGAAGCATGTCAAAAATGTAAGTGAAATGTAGAGGAGGGTAAATCACAGCATTCACAGTCTTGATAAGGGACTTTTACTGACAATAGTGGTGTTTTATGCTTCCTGATCTGGGTCGTCTGCATTAGCCTGGTATTCTGCATACACGTGGGTGGTCTTAATCCCTACACTGTTCAATGGCTAACATAACTAGCAAAAGTGACAATTCAAATGGAAGTCTGCAAGCTGCAAGCTCTGTAGATGTATGAAGATTAACACTAGAACAGCGGGATGCGTCAATTGACACGTCACAATTTTTCGTCATGAAAAATCAGAAAAAAATTGACTTTTATTTATTTAGCATAGTTGAAAAACGAAGACAAAAGCTGATTTACAATAGTTGTGTGCATGATGCAGCAGTCTATACCTAGAACGGCGAGATGCGTCAATTGACGCAGTTGAACATTACTGCATGCACAGTATGGTTATCAACGTTACAAGGTGCTACTACAAGCATTTCAATCACAGACTTGCAAGTTTGTGATTGTCTTCGACATCAGTCAGTCTTATCTTTACATGCCATGCAAATTTTACCCATGCATTTGCCACATACAGGACGTTTGCAAACATCGCAGACGGTAACAGTTCTGTTGTGGCTACACACCACTTTTATCTGACAATTCACTCTAGCTGCCAATTGTCCCGTTGTTGTTGATGATCGGTATGGGATTCCTGGCTGACGTCTCTGCAGGCAGTCGCCGTTCTAGTGTTTTAAAGATGGTGCCTGGCAACAGAAGAAATACAGAAGAACAAATGGAAGAATGAGTAATTACATAATGCAAGTCGTCAATGGTTAACAGATCGGAAATGGAGTACTACAGCCTCCAAGAACAGGAACCTGCCAGTGACTTGTGTTCTACAGCATGTGTTCAACAGTGAGTAACAAACATGAAGATCAGCACCAGGGTCTGATCCCTGCCTGCTGGATAAAGAAACTAGAAGTTCTGCATGGCTGCCCAACAAAACAAACCAACCAAATGGCTGGCTAACACAAAGCAGGGCAGAGCTGGTCATGAAAGAGGACCGGACCGGACAGAACAGTACTAAACTGGTCATGAAAGAGCACCAGACAGGGCAGTACTGAACTGGTCATGATAGAGGACCGGACAGGACAGTACTGAACTGCAACAAATACAGGTGTTGGTCATAAAATTAGAATATCATGAAAAAGTTTATTTATTTCAGTAATTCCACTCAAAAAGTGAAACTTGTATATTATATTCATTCATTACACACAGACTGATGTATTTCAAATGTTTATTTCTTTTCATTTTGATTATTATAACTGACAACTAATGAAAATCCTAAATTCAGTATTCAAATTCAGAAAATTAGAATATTGTGAGAAGGGTCAGTATTGAAGACACTTTTAATTAACTGAAACACCTGCAAAGGCCTTTAAATGGTCTCTCAGTCTAGTTCTGTACACAAAAGGTCATTGCTAAAGAAGCTGGCTGTTCACAGAGCTCTGTCCAAGCACATTAATAGAGAGGTGAAGGGAAGGAAAAGATGTGGTAGAAAAAAGTGTACAAGCAATAGGGATAACCACACCTTGGAGATGACTGTGAAACCAAACCCATTCAAAAATGTGGGGGAGATTCACAAAGAGTGGACTGCAGCTGGAGTCAGTGCTTCGAGAACCACCACACACAGACGTTTGCAAGACGGGTTTCAGCTGTTGCATTCCTTGAGTCAAGCCACTCTTGAACAAGAGACACCGTCAGAAGCGTTTTGCTTGTGCTGAAGACAAAAAGGACTGGACTGCTGCTGAGTGGTCCAAAGTTATGTTCCATGATGAAAGTAAATTTTGCATTTTCTTTGGAAAAGTCTGGAGGAAGAGAGGAGAGGCACAGAATCAATGTTGCTTGAGGTCCATTGTAAAGTTTCCACAGTCAGTGATGGTTTGGGGTGCCAAGTCATCTGCTGGTGTTGGTCTTGGTTGTGTTTTCTGTGGTTGTTGCCAGACCCAACAATTCAGAAGAGTTGAAGACCACTATCAGAGCAACCTGGGCTCTCATAACACCTGAGCCACAGACTGATGCTCAATGCCACGCCACATTGCTGCAGTAATCCAGGCCAAAGAAGCCTGAAATTGTTGTATAGACACCCCACCCCCCCAATATACAAACATGAGCAGAGGTTTAAAACTTTTCAAACATCTTTGTGATATACATCAATGATTCTTTCCAGCTAAATGGGGGGACAGTAACACTGACTAGGGAGGAGATCAAGAAGGTTTACCCCAACATCCGTGACCTTCTGGGCTTTTCCATCTACATCAAAGTTTCCGTCCTGACCAGCTCAGGTAGGGGGTCAAGAATTCATTATAGTATAGTATAGTTCAGTTTAGTTTCAACCACCATCCACCCATTAACAGTCCAGGTTGGATACTTTTATATTTTTTCTGTAATGCTGTATGTGGAGCAAACAAAAACATCTCATGGTAAAATGCCAATAAAGCATCACCACAGTCTTACCTAAATCTGCACTGGTTGTTGACCAAATGGTTAATAGTTATTTTAATGCTAAAAATGTTCCTTGTTTGTAAAAACATTTTGATGGCCCACCTACTTTCTTGTCTGTCTTTCCTTCTATTTTTCACTGTCATGCAGTCAAGTCAGTTTAGAGACACTGTTTTGCAGGGTCTAAACTTCAGACCTAAACAATAAAAATTTTTTTTTTATCTTCTTCAGAATGCCACATGCCACAAATAGGAATAGAAAGAAAATCATTTGGAGAATTTTTTGTTTTAAAAAGTTGTGTGACTTAGCAAAACGCCTGAGAAATATTCTGTTGATAATGCATGTTTTAACCACTTTATTTCCTTGTTTTGGGAACTGGAAGCGTTTTGTTTGTTGTCGATGTCTTCCTTGGTTATAAACCTGCTCTGAGCGTGACCATTCCCATTAGTCATTAATAAAGCAAATGTTAAATCCTGTAATACTGCTGAATTTAATACAAAAAAAGTCTTGTTGTCCTCAGGAAGCGATTTGGTAGAGGCAGAGAAATCCGGCATCAAGATAGTTTTAGCACCATATGTGATCTCCTTCAAAGACCCCCTGATGTTTTATAAACCAGGCTTGCCGTTCGATCTGACAGTAAGTATGCAGCACTTACAAACACCTTATACGACAATCAGTGATTTATATCCACAATTAAATCTTGTTTACTGCACGAATTTGTATTTTTTTCCTCAGGTGAAAGTGAGCCACCATGATGGCTCTCCAGCGCCGAACGTTCCTATTAGGATCAGCCACATGCAAGATTTAATCACAGAGCACAAAGGCACCATCAAGGCGTCCATTAACATGCCTTCTGATCTGGTCCTTCAGACACTGACTGTAAGTCAGACACATGCACCCACCAGCTCTGTTTCCCTGTGTGGTTTTACTACAGACGCAAGCCTGGATCTCACACTGACTTCACAGGTGCAGACGGTAATTCCAGACGTAAAGGCTGAGCAGCAGGCAGTGAAAAATCTGAACCTGGAACCATATCTTGCTTCTAACATTAGAAGGCCAAAATACCTCTATATCTCAGTGGACAGGTCAGCAGCAAAGGTGGGAGAGGTCTTGAGTTTCAAGCTGTACATCAGGACATCCACCCCGGAGGAGCGGGACCGCATCCAACACGTTTTATATGTCGTGAGTCTTGCAACACTCCAGCAGTTATTTATTTGTTTTTTCAACATGTCATCAGTTGTGTTTTTTTTCCTCAAGAGAACTCTTGAGCAGCTGAACTAACTTCACAAGACCTCTCCTGTGCTCTCCAGGTGCTGAACAAAGGTAAGATTATCCATGCAGGCAAGGCGTCCATGGCAGGTCAAGAGCTGACGAGCGTCAGCCTGCTGGTCAGTGAAGAGATGCTGCCTGTGTTCAGGTTCGTGGCGTATTACCACTACGTTTCTCAGAGGGTCTCCAGAGCAGAGGTTGTGGCTGACTCCGTGCTGGTCGACCTTGGGAGCCAGTGTGTGGGATCGGTGAGTGTGGTTATTGTGGTTCAGACTGTGGTGGAGAGTTCTTCCGTAAGAACTGTGATTTACCTCTAAACCAGCAGATGGAATTCACTGGTAAAGCCAACTGTGTTATTTAATTAGTTGGTTTTTGGACCTGATGAGAAACAGTTGGAGATTTAAACTTAAATGGAGGTTAAGCAAGCTCATGTTTTGTGAAGTATGTCTAAAAGATGCTTTCCTGTACGATTATACCTCTGTTGTGTGTTTACTGTATTTATCTGCTTTTGTGCATTTTAGCTCAGTGTAGTTCCAGAGGCAGGACAGGTTTCAGACACATACTTGCCAGGCAACAGCTTTCACTTCCAGGTCAAAGGGGATCCAGGGGCAAGGGTTGGCCTGGTTGCTGTGGACAACAGCATTTTCCTGCTGAGTGGGAGCCGACTGACACAGGGGAAGGTGACTCACTTGGCTGCACTGCACTGAATTTTCTTAGACTGTTCAATTTCACCCCTCTGGTCAGTGGCTGCTAATGGAAATAGGATAGTGTAAGAACATACAACCTTCAATTAGGTAAGAGTCACGATTCCTGTTCATATGTCTAATGTACCCAGTCCTCCATCAATTACTAAATCAGACATCTATGCTTCAATTTTCAAAATAAAGCACATTTAATGTGGGTTGGGTTCAAAAAGTTTTTTTCATTGCAGATCCCTTGGTGAATAATTCAACTGCACTTCTTCATTTAACCCAGTTCTTCACCCCCTTTTTCCCCCCCAGATATGGGAGACGGTGGGCAAGGGGGATATGGGCTGCTCTCCTGGGGGTGGCAAGGATAGTATGGGGGTGTTCAAAGATGCGGGACTGATCTTTCAGTCCAACTCCGGGGTCTCAACAGACAGCAGTCAAGGTACTTCCCCATTTATGTGTGAAATGTTGTATCAAGACCCAGTTTTGCTCTGTATTCCATCTGTTCCATACGTCTGTTTTACAAGGAGTGATCACTTCATTGGCTCCATCTGCTCTACTTCTACCTAGCGTTTTATTAAAATGTGTCTTAAAATAACTGTTAAAATATCATTTGCATGGATTGGCCCGGTAACTGCTCACCCAGATACTGCAGTCATATACCTTCATATTGATCATACAGTATACCTTCATACTGATCATATACCTTCATACTGATCATACAGTATACCTTCATACTGATCATATACCTTCATACTGATCATATAGTATACCATTATACTGATCATATACCTTCATACTGATCATATAGTATACCTTCATACTCATCATATACCTTCATACTGATCATATAGTATACC
>JAOXYF010000020.1:3552261-3565088 GCA_028565775.1 Sternarchorhynchus goeldii | reverse complement strand
ATCATATACCTTCATACTGATCATATAGTATACCTTCATACTCATCATATACCTTCATACTGATCATATAGTATACCATCATACTGATCATATACCTTCATACTGATTCTCCATTTTTTGGGTTTATACTCGTATTTGTGACATAGACATGTGACCTGCTAATTATGTGAAATTATGCTAATTGCGCTAATTATGTGAAAATGTTCAGGGTGCAGCATTTGTCTATAAGAAGAGATGGTGCATTCGTCAAGGAGTATTTGGGATTTAATATGGCCATAAGAGAAACTGATGGTGTGCCTCTTTTTAAGAACACAATGAACACAACCACTGGCACAACTTAAGGTGGTGATTGGCTGCTGGCATTGATGATAAAACTCAAAAGTGTCTTTCAGTGAAATGTGCATTCCATGTGAGTCAACATGTGCATTTCATGCAAATGGTTTCTTTGAGAGGGCTCCCATAAAGCTGTGCACTGCATGTTTGTTTAGTTGATTGTTTTCACCATTAGACTTAGTCCCATTCTGCTTGTTTGCTGTTTGCTGTGTGTGAGTCTTTCTCAAGGTTTTGCACTTCAAAGAGGCTTGAAAATAAGAGGTTTCCTGGCAGCAGAAACGTTCTTTTGACAGTCTTCTTCCACCACAGTTTTTTGAGAGATATTGGCCCTTTCTGGATATTTAAGAGCAGCTTGGAACCTCACTAACTTTGGATTTTTATTCAACATAATATTTTTTTTTACTTCCTCCCTATTTCTTTATCATGCAGTGTAGCATTTAGACTATGCGTTTACATCTAATCACTTATAAGGTCCAATTAAGAACCTATAGGAGAATAACCACTCAAAACAGGCCTCATAAATAAACCTGTTTATGTTGAGTACCAGTTCATAAGTCCCTGTCCAAAGAACCTATGGAGAAAGTATTTAGAACAAACTCTTAAAGCCTTAATTAATAAACCTGCAAATAGCAACACCTGAAGCCCTGCAGAACTTCATCAGGTGTGACTTCCTGGTGACTACTGGTTAAAACACCAAGGAGAAACAACACATGGGCAAAGTTTTTATTTACATGATTGCCAATCACATCTCCAGTCTCAAAGGGAGATTGTTACAAGAAGGAAAATCTGATTTCTGGCATCTTCTCATAACATCCTCTAGTGGATGGCCTGTAAAACAGATTTTCAGGACATACAAGAAGCACAACAACCACATAATGTTCAGGGATGTAGTGTAATTTGTGAATAATATCCTGTCGTGTCATGATATTAGGATGTTAAGAACTGATGTGAGGATTGCAGCATTAGACGAATGCTAATAATCTCCCTTTGATATGTCTGGATCACTATGTGTCTAGGATTTCCGTGCTTTTGGAAACCCAGGACAAGACGTTCTGCACACCGAGTTTATCTCAGAGCCCAACTAGGTAAGTGATGACTGTGGTTTGATTTACAAGTGCATGCTAGTGTCAGACAAATATGGATAAAACACTGTGTGTGTGTGTGTGTGCGCGCATGCATATGTGTGTGCATGTGTGTTTGTGCGAGTGTGTGCATGTGTGTTTGTGTATTTGTGCATGCACGGGTGTGTGCGCGTGCATGTGTGTTTGTGCGTGCATGTGTTTTGTGCACTCAGAGAAGCGGTTCTCTGACAGGGCGCAGCAGCGCTGCTGTATGGACGGTATGCGTGACATTCCCATGCCGTATTCCTGCCGTCGGCGTTCACTCTACATCACCGATGGCTGGGACTGCACCCTAGCTTTCCTCCGCTGCTGCTCGGAGTACCGAGGGGAGGTCCTGGATGTCATAACCCCCCCACCACCTACCACAGCCGAGCCGACGACCACCCCCTCCCCAACTGAAGCTGAAGTTGACCATTACCTAGAAATGGGTATCTTGTTAAGAGGTGAGTGTTCATAGTCATAAAGATTTTATTCTTTTTTCAATTGCCTATAATTCCCAGTGGTGTTAAGATTAATACATTTAATTCAGGTTTGGTTTAGTAGATGCATCACAATAACATCTCTTGGATTCCAGGAGAAGCTTCTCTGCCTGGCCTTTCTGGACCAAGAAGCGGAATGCGCCCTAATACTAGCAGGTGTTGTATACTACAGAGCCTGAGCTTCCTGGCCATTCTGGATGTACTCCTAGCGTCTGAATCTGCGTCTCCTGACAGGAGGATGTATCTCGGTCTTGGGAAGCCTATGGTGACCCAAAAGGAGGAAGTTGAGTACGATGAAGAGGAGTATGTGGAGGCAGATGACATTTACATTCGCACCAAGTTCTTTGAGTCCTGGTTATGGACAGACGTCAGGCTCCCTGGAGGAGGCGAGGGTGGTACCAAGGATGGGTAGGAGCAGTTTTTAACTCTCAGTGCTTTCACTCTCAGTCACTCCGTTACTTTATCACTGTCATTTTCCATCACTCTCAGCATCTCTAAAACCTTCCTGGCATCACGTACTTTGATATCATATGCACAGTGCTGTTGTGCTATGATGTAATCACTCTCAGATCACCTCCAGATCAAGCTCAAATCCTTCACATGAATTTTTTGTCACTTTATTTTCACTTATTGTCACTATACGTGTATACAAGTATACACTGAAGTTAAATAACATTTCTACAGAACCATGGTACAGATAACAGCCAGCATATTAATTTAAGAGCAATATCATTAAACAGAAGATCATTTAAATATTTGTTGTCAGTCACTGTGTTGAGGAGTCTGTTGGCACCGTCTGACTGACTGTAGGTCTCGTGTGTAGCTGAGAATTACCGTGTGTGGCTTATAAGTATGTTGTGTATGTCCACACAGGCTAGCTGTTTCTCCAGTGCACTCTGTTCTCCCAGACAGCATCACCCAGTGGGGAATCTTGGCTATCAGTGCCTCTCCTCAGACAGGTCATCATCTTTGTCCACACCTGCCACACTGTTTGTATATTGGTATCATGCTTTGGATGCTCTCTACACGTCTGTCACTGCAGTGTGACTGTGTGCATTTCCCTTTATCATTTGTGTGATCTTAAAGTAAAAAAAGTCAACTTTACAACTTTCCACTTATCCAAAATGTAGCCAGACAATGGATGTTTCAGATAATTCCTTTATTAGTGTCGCACTGGAACTAAAAGGTCAATGTAACACGTTTTACCCTAAACCTTTTCATAAATACGATATATGTCCACACTTTTTAAATTCTTAAGTATTATCTCATACATTTGACTTGCAATCTAGAAAAAATGAACATAACTCACCATCTAGCTCATTTCTATAACATCATGGATTTCTAGCCATCTTGGATATCTATAACTACATTCTTCCTTTGAATGTGAAAATGTATCAAAGTCAGAAGTTATGGGATGACAGTTCCACTTTGAATTTGGAAATCTGTACATCTGGAGTATTCATACCATAATTTGTTTCAAACTGATATTGTGTGTCATTTGGGTGAAATAGCTTCTAATACTCCATGTATCCTTCTAATACTCCATGTATCCTAGTAGCTTCAGTACCAAACTAAATAAGAAAATATCAGACACCAAGTATGTCTGAGCCAGCTGACTACATTTGGAAAGAATTTTTCCCAAACAGTTTCATTGAATGTGGATTCTGCTGCTTAGCTGAGGATTTGCTGGCTTTCTGTGTTTGGGGTGTGTGTTTAGGGTGTCTTCACCTCCACTCACCACCTGTAGCTTTTGTGTCCTGATCACAGGGTTCTGTGTGGCGGAGCCCTTCAACATCCGCGCGTGGAAACGTTTCTTTGTCGACCTGCGTCTCCCTCGGACGGCGGCCAGAAACGAGCAAGTGGAGGTCAAGGCCGTGCTCCACAACTACATGAACGAGGACCTGCAGGTCATTCCTCTTTTGTTCCACTCTGGTGTTGAAGATAAGTGTGATATATCCAGCTAGGGTACCGTCAGCTGGTTCGAGAACTACAGAACAACAGTGTGGACTGCATAGCATGAATATATAGCAGTGATAGCATGAATACTCTGTACAGATTTCAGATCTTTACAGATTTCTAAGTTGACAGTCATCTGTCATTCCATAACTTCATGACCCATAACTTTCAGGTCACTCTATTAATTGAAAAGGCTTGTAGTAAATACTGAAGGCAGAAGAAATTTGAAGCCCCCCCCTTAAAAAGCGGTTTGCTGTGTGCACGTCTGTGTGTGTAGGTGCTGGTGATCCTGGACAGGACGGAGGACGTGTGCAGTGTGGCGTTTACCGGCGACCACAAGCAAGAGGTGGCAGTGCGAGCTCGTTCTTCGCTGCTTCTCCGCTACACTGTGGTACCTCTCCGGGCAGGAGAGCTCCCCCTACAGGTCACTGCCATGGCACGTTATTTCTTTGGACATGATGCCATCAGGAAGACTCTTCGTGTGGTGGTGAGAGCCTGTCCAGCATGAAAAAATATACATATAAATATATGCCATTGTGTGTAGATTTCTGTTATGTGGGAAATGAGGAGGAATTATTTTGATTGTGATATTGGAGACTATCATGACAATGAAAGTGACGATCCACATGGCTGTGCAGTGTTTTCAGATTTGAATTCAGTTCAGTTGTTGTCCCCACACCTTCGTGTATGTGTGTGTGTGTGTGTGTGTGTGTGTGTGTGTGTGTTGCTGCAGGTGGAAGGTATTCAGACAATGGATGTAAGGAGTTACGTGTTGAATCCCACTGAAAAAGGACACAGTGGTGAGAATTCACTTTAGTTTTACATTTAAAGATGACCAGAGTTAAAGTGGCACTAATGTCTTGATGCATTCCAATTAAAAATATTCTTTAAAGAATCTCTATCAATAATGGAGATCTTACAAATTTGTCACAAATTTGAAATTAATTTTAATAATTCTACAGTAGAATATATGTGGAAAATGGAGATCATGAATAAAGAAAATCTTATGCGCACATTATGATAGAGACAGTAGCATTTCATAGCCATGTTAAACTAAATTGTGTGTACAGATTAATACATCGTACACAATAAAAAACAAAACAACATTTATTGTGGTCACTCCCAGGCTTCATAGAATGTAGTCATAAATACATAAAGTACACTGCAAAATGTAAGACCAAACATTTTAAACGTTTTTACATGTCTACTGAAAGATTAGAAAGATACGTGTGTGTGAGTGTGTGTATATATGTTCATTTACGCTCTTTATTTATGTATTTATGTTTTTAATTGCAGTGATTGAAAGCTTTGTCTCCCTGAGGCCCCAATTTCATTGTTTTTTCAGCATGTAATATTCCAAATTAACTTTTAATCTATCACATCTGTAGCGTATGGTCAGTTAGCACAGACTTCATTTTGACATGCTTTTCAGTTGTTTAGAAGGAATAAAAAACATTAACTTGAAACACAAATATAATTGAAGGCGGAGTTTTAAAATAACCACACCCACCTTTCCCTGTTTGGATCTGAAACTCCCCTCATTCTCATTCTTTATTTTCCTCTTTTTTTCGTGTCAAAATTTTTTCCTACTTTTTTCGTTTCCATAGTAGCTGACCATGTATTACAAATGCAGCAGCTAAAGATTGTGAAAAAACAAACAGATTTACTTTAAAGGATATCTACTTAGGGGAATACTCTGCTGCTAAACCTTAAACTTTTTAAAGCCTTTTTTAATCCTTAAATTTCTTTTTCACTCAGCATCCAGACTAGTTTAAATTATTTAAAATATTTAATATTTAATTGGTTTTGAATTAGAGACTTTCACAGGGCATGCTTCCACACTTCCATAATGTATGCGTGTGTGCATGTGTGTGTGTGGTTTCATTCTCAGATGGGAAGCAGCTGATTCACGTGGAAAAAGCTAAGCTGAGCTCTGTGGTTCCAAACTCTCTGCCAGAAACATTTGTTAATGTTAGAGGTGAATATTTAAGAAACAAACACTGACATAGACACTCACATAGACGCTTTTAGTTCATGGATTAAATTAAGTTCAAATGTGTTGTATGAATTAATCCAATCGCCAAAAGTTATTTTGTATGTAGTCCAGTTTAATTTGATTTGGGTACCCATTATACCTAAATATTTTCTATTTGTTTCTGCCTGTGGTAAAGTGAGGGAGTTCCAGTCAAATAATCTAAATTATATGATTGAACATCCTCAGGTAAACTAGTTCAGTTCAAATTAAGTTTTAAACTTTTAAACAAATTACAAGTTTTTGGTTGTGTGTAGGCGACTTGCTGGCTGACAGCATTGAGAACTCCATTAATAAGGACTCACTGTCGGCGCTGATCCGGATGCCTGGAGGCTGCGTGGAACAGAACTTGGCCAGTATCACACTGCCGCTGATAGCTGCTCGCTACCTGGACCGCAGTGACCAGTGGGATAGCGTGGGACGGCACCGCCGGGGCGAGGCCCTGTCCTACATCCAGAAAGGTCAGAACATGTATGGATGGAGGGAGGGAAGGAGCATATGGGGGGAGAAGAGTGAGATTCATTCAGGGCAAATCCAAAATCAGAATCCATAGAATGGTTCAATGACCGATAACCAGAGCTAAAACAGACGAAGACTGAATACCATGAAACCAAAGAACAATGTGGAACAGGTGAAACCAGTAACACAATCGAGGTGTAGATAGATGGATGTACCAGTGGTGAACAGCACGGCAGAGCAATGACAGTAGACAGAGGTGTAAAAAGCAAGAAGAGAGAGATATTTTCAGTGAGTTCAAGGTGAGATGTAGGAAAGTATGCATCCCATTTAATTCGGTTAATTAGCACATGCAGCTGTGCACTGCGGAGACAGATGTTGGAATTCTTGCTTGGTCAAACCTAAAGTAACCTGCATTATATCGAAATAAGTAACTGCATGCAAATTGAGTTCCTGCTAAATCAAAAGTACCCTTAACCTGCATACAGATTCGGCTGTTTGGTTCTGTTCAGATTAAACTCCAGTGTTTACAGTATAAGACAATATATGTATGACAATATATGTTTATATGACAGCCATATTAGGAAATATATATTTATAATGGGTTTGGCAGCTTGTTTTCTGGTTCTTTTCTAGGTTATGAGAAACAGCTTCACTACTGTAAAAAGGATGACTCATATCCACCCTACCAAAATGAAGGAACCAGCACCTGGTATCCATGAACTTCTCAAAAGATCATTAGAATGACTGCATGTGAAAACATATGGAAGAGGCCTTTGTGAGGGAACGTCCATCCATCTCCACTCACCCACTGTCGTTCTGTGGCCTCCCCTCTCGTTCAGGATCACTGCGTATGTGGTGAAGGTGTTGGCTATGGCCCATCACCTCATCAGCGTGAATAAGAAGCACGTGTGTGGCCCAATGCTCCACCTCCTCAAACACAAGCAGCTCTCGTCTGGAGCCTTCAAAGAGGACAACCCTGTGTACGCCACCTCCATGACGGTAAGGGAACTGTGGACACGGACGAGAGCAGCAGGAGAAGGTTTTGCACTTCAGCACATCTCTGCTCATTGTTGATCATTGCAACTTCTGTGCGTGTTATAAACGGTGCCTGTGTAGCCAGTGTCTGTGATTGATGTAGATTCTCCAGACAGGTGATTGTACTTCAACAGATGAAAAAGTCAGAGCAGCTGTTTTTATTGTTTTGGTCTCAAGGACTTTGTTAAGCTTGGGCAAAGCTGTGTTCTTGTTAGCATGAGACCAACAGGCATTTCTGTAAAACAGGAGCAGGTATGAACTGACTAAATATGGACCATTTCAGACGCCAAGTTATATACGAGTTACATACCAGCCGTCCAAACCTTCATAAAGTTCACATTCCTGCTGTGTTCCCCTAAAACGTTAAACGCCAAAAAAACGACGTAAAACACCATTAAAAACGGCACTTCAGCTGAGCTTTCCCAGCACTGCCATGGTGCTCTTGTTGTAGGAGTGGACACTGAAAACTGGCTCAGGCTGGTGTGTTGGGTTTGTTCTCCAGCTACTCCGGTTAGGGTTGCTATGGAGTCTCTCCTCATCTGGGAGGTCATGGGGAGTCTAGAGTTACTTTGACTTGTTCTGGTGCTGCTGGGCTTGCAGTGAGACCCATGTACCTCAAGAAGCTTTTGTATGGTTTTAGGAGGCACCTATAAATCACAGATTATGATTTCATGCAGTTAAGTATGTACAGGAATAATATGTGGCAGAGTAAGTTTTTAACGTAGTCTTAATGTTTTGGTAAAATGCAAAAAGGAAAGCATCTAATAAATAAAGAGTCTGAACTTGTTGAAGTCAATTATTAGTATGATTATTGCTGAATGATATTATTATAAATCTGTTGAGTGTTGATTTCTGTGTTTGTACTGTCTGTATGGGCGTGTGTGTGTGTGTGTGTGTGTGTGTGTGTGTGTGTGTGTGTGTGTGTAGGGAGGTCTTCAGGGTGCAGAATCCAAGGAGACTCTAACTGCTTTTGTGCTGATAGGTTTGGCTGAGGCTCAAAAGTCTGTTACCTGTGATGATCCAGAAATTAACACAGAGGTAACACACTCACACACCTTCCAGTCCTTCTATTATCTGCACCTTTTATTAACTCATGAACACTGATTAAACTGACTTTCTCTCTCCAACACCCAATTAAAAACCAACAATTGTATACACACACTTTTAGTGAATGTTGTATTTTAACCCTAATCCTAACCCTGTCTGCCACCATAAGATTGTACACTGCTTAAAGAGCAAGACCAAATTAATGAACAGATGTTCTGATAAATTCAGATATTCTGATAAAATATCAAGTTTCACTCTTTACTTTAAAAAGTGTAAATACAAATTTGATAAAGAAATGGTTTGATTAAAAAAAAATGTTTTTTTTACTTGACTAAAAATTTAATTATCAACCCACACATTAAGTTTTTAATGTTTTGCTTTTGAGTTTTGCACTGCAGCTATCAAATATTTGAAACCTCAAAAGTCAGTACTTCAGTTTTCAAGTACTTCAGTCAAAACTTCAGTTTTGAAAGATCATGAATACTGGATGTCTTTATTTTCAGACCACACTGTTCACAGTGAAACTTTTGCTTTCCAGTATGATTGCACCTTCAAAGGAAGAATGCGATTCTGGTTGTCCAAGATGGATACTTCCATAATGTTATAGCATGCACTGTGTAGTTTTGATCATTTTTCCAAATGATATGGTCAAGCTTTGTGACGTTACGTATGGTAAAAACTTTGAGTGATGCTTGCTAGCTAGATTAGCCTCTAGTTCCAGTGCAGAATTAATGAAGGAAACCAGCTCTTTTTGGAGGGGTTTTGGAAATGTATAAATTAGATTGTTTTTGCTGCTGTAATTCCACCATCTGGCAGGAAGAGATGCTACCTTGTATCTGGTAAATCAGTATCAACACTGCAGACTATCTGGAGGGCTCATTCTTCACCTACCCATTAACACTTCTACTAAGCGCATAGACTGTGGACAGTATTGCAGCCTTTCCTCTCACCTAGCTACTGTTCCCTTCATGGGCTAATTGTGTCTGTGTTATTAAGTTGTTCTTATTCCATTAATCTTAATGTTGGCAGTTTGTATACTGCAAATTTACTGTGGAGTAGTTAAATCTGAAATACTGAGTACTGAAATGTGCTTTGCAGTCGAGATTCAGGAGAGCAGGTGAGTATCTGAAGGAGCGCTACCTGCAGCTTAAGCGGCCCTACTCTGTGGCGATAGCATGTTACGCGCTGGCCGTCAGTAACCAGGGCTGCCAGAAGAGTGTGCTACTGAACGCTGCATCGCCAGGTACCCCCCCCCCCCCTCCCTCCCTCCCTGAGAGCATGGTTATTTTTGTGGCTGACAATTTGAACATATTCACCAGAATGTGTTTGAATAAAACCTTTCCCTATTGCTTCCAGACCGCACTCACTGGCTGGACTCCAGCAACCAGTTCTTCACGCTGGAGGCCACAGGCTACGCGCTGCTAGCACTGCTCCAGGGAGGCCATACTCAGGAGGCCGCCGCCCCCTTCAAGTGGCTGAACCAACAGCGTCGGGTGGGCGGGGGATATGGATCTACCCAGGTACTCGCCACCCTTCTGCCTGGCTGTCTGATTGGCTAGCCATACCTAACCATACCATATTCCTGCCTCATCCCTGTGTTGGCCTCTTTTTACCTCCAGTCTGTCTCATTCGTCATACAGGACACTCAGTGTGCTGGACCTGATTTTCAACACATGTATCCCCACACTAGACATCACAACACTTAAGAGCTCTTCCCTAATGGATAGGACCTCTCTCACTCTGTTGGGCCCTTCAGCCTCTATTCAGAAAAACTGTCAACATCCTGGCTTTATCATGATTTGACCTGACCACCAACCTCTCTCCTCTGACTCACAAAGCAGGAAACACACAGGACCTGAATTTCATTTAAAACTCTCCCATACCCTGAGTCATATTCTTTTCTAGCCCTGGCATTTTTTTCTGATATCTGTCCATTTGACCCAGTCTACTCAACTCCATCCACCAACACTTGACCTCTGAGTTTGTTACTATCAGTGTTTGGACCTCATTTCTCTCCATACTTGCCATGTGAGGACTTGGTAATGTCCTCACATGGCTTCTGACTCTTCTGTTATCAGCAGCTACTGACCAGGACTTTTTCCTTTCCATTCTGAAAGTCTCTAAACCATATTTATAATCAGCTGTTGTCTTTCTTCTCTGAGATTAGATTTTTAACCAGTGATACAGTCTAACTTCGACACTCTAACTTAATCACTCATTGCCCTTATCACAGTTACTGAGAAGTCATCGGTTCTCCAGACCCTTGATCAATCTCTGAGACCATCAGCTACAGTTTTCTTTTATAAGATTCTTGGAATTACTGACTCAGCAGTTAGCATCCTGCCTTAAAAGATGCTAAAACAAAATCACATGGAGAGGTTAAACATCTCCATTCAGATTCTCTAGAGGTGTTCCACAAGGGTCTGCACTTGGTCCTATTTTTGTCCCCCTCTTCCTGCTTCTTTTTAATATACTTGAATGGTTGCTATTGCAACAGATATGCTGATGACACTCAAGTGCTTTCCTCTCTTCCCTTAGATACCACAGCCTAATATCTTTATCTTGTTTAAAAAAATGTGTCCATTCTATTTGTACACTGTGTAACAATAATGGTATTGTTAGACTCTAGGCTGGTTATGCTAACATTAAGGATGCATTATCCAAAAAACAACAAATCACTTTATTATAAAGTCTGCACAACAGTATCAGCTAAATGCTTACATGTCAATTCGAATAGATATGAAATGTTTTCCCCCAAATGAGAAATTAATGCACAAATATGCAAATAATAATGCACAAATATAACTTATTACATCCGTCGTGTCTCCTCCTAAACAACGGTTAACCGCTGCATCCTGTAATCTGCATTCCTTTCAGTGTGTGAGTGTTGGTTTTCTTTAAGTAATCCATATCCTGCGACAAAGTACCGACTCCTTCTGTCTTTCTGTCAGTCCACCATGGTAGTCCTGCAGGCTCTGTCTGAGTACCTGGTGAAGAAGCCTCCATCAGACCAGAACCTGCAAGTGGAGCTGAGCGTCCCCGGGCGCTCGGACAAACGCTGGGCCTTCAACCACATGCTGGCGCACGTCGCTCGCTCTGCACGGGTCAGTCACTGTTAACCACTCCCCACCCTGACATGAAAATATTCATCCGGTGTGCTAACGAAGGATCACCATATAACCCTCTCCCATCGTCGCACTTTGATGATGTCACGCAGGTTCCTCTTGATCAGGACTTCACAGTGACGGCTTCAGGACACGGACAAGGAATCCTGGAGGTATAAAACGCACAAACAAACACCACACACAACAACAGCACGTCTGATCAGATCAACTGTCAGTAAGGTACCAATAATATGAGCTTTCGTTATTCAAGCATTGCTCAGTTGGACATTTTGTCTCTCTGTTTTGTCCCCCCAACCCTTCCACCCTGGCAGGTGGTTACAGTGTATAATCAGCTGCCTGACATGTATGAGCAGAGCTCCTGTAATGGATTTGAACTGGATGTCTCCATCAGCAAGAGCAGCGGTGTGTCTCTACATGGTTAACCCTGCCCTCACATAAAGACCTCGTTACAGAATCAAAACGCTTTCATTACTAATAAGAAGTTTAAACTAATAGCCACCGTTTTTTACCTGATGTAGTTTACATAAGTACGAATGTAGTTTACATGACTGTAGACTTTCACATTTGGAATCATCTCACTCGCTTCAGTTCAGCTGGGGCCCACAGCTCTAAACTTTCCCTTGTGTTATAGAGAAGCCCCCACCAGATGTAGAGAAGTCGTACACTCTTAATATCACTGTCAGGTGAGTCATAAATGTGTAGATTCTAAACGCATAAAAGCATTTTGGAGTTGTATTCAGAAACATGCAAAACACTTCCGTCCAATCAGAGCTCTGGAGAAGCACCAGGTGCGGATGGCAGTTCTGGATATCACTCTGCCGACTGGCTTTGAGCCAGAAAGCTCTGACTTGGAGCTGGTAAGTCAAGTCAGGATTATTTATAAAGCACATTTAAAAACATAAAATATTTACAAAAAAAAAGCTATATCGACTCAAGTGGTAGAAACAGCATTACCCTTTCCCCTCAAAATGAATAAAGTAATACAATTTTTAAAATTAAATAGTATTTACAGCTTTTCTAATAAATTCTGTATTGCTTTTTTGTAATAAATATTGCCATTTTTTATATAACATTATATATATATATAACAAAGTTAGCTTGAAAATCAGAGGGTTCTTCCTCTTTGGTTGGAGCGAGAACTCCTAGTGACAATGTCTCGGTGAATCAAGTGTGTGTGTGTGTGTGTGTGTGTGTGTGTGTGTGTGTGTGTGTGTGTGTGTGTGTGTGTGTGTGTGTGTGT
>JAOXYF010000020.1:3498453-3546695 GCA_028565775.1 Sternarchorhynchus goeldii | reverse complement strand
TGTGTGTGTGTGTGTGTGTGTGTGTGTGTGTGTGTGTGTGTGTGTGTGTGTGTGTGTGTGTGTGTGTGTGTATGTTCAACATAAAAACAATATTTGGGGCTTTGAAAAGTTCACTGTGAATCATGCTACGTTTCTAAACTGCCATTAATGAGACATTTTCTGGTAAGAATGATGTCATTGCAGTGTGTATCTAGGCCATGGCACACACACACACACACACACACCTCCCCTTCGCACTCTACTTACTGAGGAACAATATAGTTACTCCCCTGCCTTTGAGGATTTGCCTCAAATGAAACAAAAAGACTCTGGCATTGTGCATTTTGCCCAAGATTACCTCATTTTACCCAGTGAGTAACACAATGCTTTCAAACAAATACACACACACACAAACACACACTCTCACTGCAGAGAGACAATACTCTTGTCCTGAAGCTGGCCTACTCAAAAGCTCTTTGCTAATAACGCTAATCAAATTTTCACGTTTGGTCTCACGTCATGTACTACATTACCAAAAACAAACAAACAAACAAAATGCAAACAATTACAAAGAATGGAAAAAAAGAAACATTCAGAAATGTGGTAAAATGCGTCTGTGGGACACAAATATAGAAGAGGGTTGCTGTTTGAGCTGAACTGTATTTTATAAGCGTTTTATAAATGTACTGAACAGGCAGGTAGGTATCTGTGAACAGTGGCGGAGTAATGAATCAAAAAGTAGTGTATCAAAAGTTGTCCATGTAACATTCGTGATTGGCACACCCAGCTACTCTGATGCAGCTATCGACAGATGAAGCAAACAACAGGCAGAACTGTGTTGAGCAGAGAGTCTGTAATAGGAAGTGCCTCCCCTACAAATGCAGTCAGTCGCAGTGTTGATGTGGCACAGGTCACGGTCGGGGCAAAAGTTCAACTTCCGCTTCACTCAGATATAAAAGATTACAGAACACCAGAATGCTTCATTCCTTCAGAACGAGTTGTTTAGTCTTTCAAATGCATCTTCTGCCACACACACGCACACACACACACACACACACACACAACCATGCTGTGGACACCAGGATGAACTGCGAGTGTGTTTTCATATACTCTGTAGAATCTATATATAGACTGTGCTGTTCTACTTGCTATCACAGCTGGCATCAGAGTATAGTAACACACGCATACACACCCACTCTTATGTGCGCAACCCTCTATGCTGACGTCTTACGCACACAACACACTGACACACACACACACACACACACACTTTCACCATGCTCGAGTGTGACCTCAAGCAATCGCAGACCTTTGTGTGAAAACAGAAAAGCCACTCTGTGCCCATCTGCTGTGCAAACACCGACATGCTCCGCCCACCCCCACCCCTCTTCACTGTGTCTGACATGTGCAGCAAACATGGTTGACACCCCCCCCCCCCCCAGAAGTGCAGCAGCTACTGTAAAATGTCTGATGAAGCGCACGACCGAAAAGCTTGTGGAAGTGTCCGTCGGTGCTGCCCTCATCGTTCTCGAGACCTGCTGGGGAAGCAGATAGAAAGAGTTTTTGTTTACACCTTTAGAAAACAACAAACAGATAAGAAAGGAAACAGGAACCCAGCACCAGTCTTTACCAGTTTGTGCTTCTCTGTTTGGAACACGGCTGAGATGAGTGAGTGTGTGTGTGTGTGTGTGTGTGTGTGTGTGTGTGTGTGTGTGTGTGTGTGTGTGTGTGTGTAAGTGTGGTTTTACTCTTTGAGGCCAGTACTGGACCTCATCATGTCAGGCTCTGATTGATCATTGTTATTGTGCCTATATGTTATGTGAAGTGAAACTGAGAGGGAGGGAGGGAAACGGTGTGTTCAGCTGCGGCTGCAGAATTGCTTGGATCTGAATGAAGGCATGGGATTGGTCGGGTCTGAAGGAAAGCACGGGATTGGTCGGTTCCATGCAGCTTGGCTGTACTTACTGCGATGGAGCTGCGATCCATTGCAACTGCTGCAAATGCTTCCTGAGGTCACACAGGCAAAAACGAGACCGATCACAAGATGTTCCTCCTCTCCAGATCTTTTTTTTTCTCCCATCTCTCTCTCCCTCTCCCTCCATCTCTCTATCGCTCTGTAGTTTGTGGGGTGGAATCCATTGTTTTTTGATGCACACTATCTGCCAGTCCCTGTGTGATAAACACACGTTATCTGCTAGTCTCTGTGCGATAAACGCACACGAATGGCAGAGAACTCTACATGCACACACATGCTTACGCTTCCTCTCGCTCGGCCAGCCTGCCCGTATCTTTCTTGCGGCTTGTGTCTATATACGTGTGCGTTGCTTTAGTTCTCTGAGGGCTTGTCTGGGGTCAGCACCTACCTTTCACAGCCTGTCCTCAGCAGCAGGCTAAGCTCTAAAAAATGAGCGTGAGAGCAGCAGACTTTATTCAGATGAGCAAATGGCAGTGTGTGTGTGTGTGTGTATGTTAAAAACATGAGAACTAAACTCTTTGATCCTGAGGATGATACAGTGTGGACTTTCTCTGACATTTATATGTCTAATCTGTAATGTGGTAAATATCCTGACTTGACTTGCAATCCCCCCCCACACCCCACCCCACCCTCACACACACACACACACACCTCCCCATATACAAGTCCTTCCTGGCCAAGCAGATGGTTTGTTAGATGTAATATCAGTACCTATGAGAGAGCTTAACCATATTTAACCATGTCAGAAATAATCCTGGATAAGGATTTTGTTGGCCTGCATTCAACTGGCATCTGGCTGGTGGCCAACCAAGACTTGCACCGGGTTTAAGCCCTGATATCTTTTTTTTTTTGGCCAGAGATAGAAAAAGAAAGATCATAATTATTGTCTAGCATGAAAAAGATGGATGAAAACTATTTTGCTCGTGCTATTAAGAGGATTAGGTCTGTCTCTGTAACCTTAAGCACACACACTCCTCACCACACACCACATATTCCAAACAAGCACACCCACACAACCTCATACTTATGCACTTCCTTTGTACACTTCTGTCTCCTTGTTTTTGTGTGTGTGTGTGTGTGTGTGTGTGTGTGTGTGTGTGTGTGTGTGTGTGTGTGTGGTCTCATGACTGCCTCACTACCTCTCTCTCTATCTTACAGGCACACACACACAAACCCAGAGGCCTCTTAAAGAGGATCAGACCCACTGCATCCAGGCTATGATCACACACATGCATGAAAAATTTGTCCCATACCTTGTGGTGATGAGAAAGGTCTCTGTGTGACCAAAATCTCCGCCGTTGTCCAAACAATCAAAACTTTATTTGGAAATTCTCTCAAAATGACACATCCTGCTAACATCCATCCCCATAGGGCAACTGGGAGATTGTGTGTGTTTGTGTGTATGTGTGTGTGTGTGTGTGTGTGTGGCTTCTCAACTAATATGGTTGCTTTGTGGTAGATGAATACAGGAAGAGAAAAAAAGCTGAAAGAGGAAGGGAGTGATGTTTTTTTTTGTATTTTGTTTCCTCTTATTTCCTCCCTGTATTGTGCTGTTACACCCCCCTCAGCTGGCACAGAGCAGCGGCTGCGGTTATACCAGTGCTGGCCGGGCATCTCTCTGGCATGGACCCGCGTTAACGTGGGTAAACATGGCCATATTCACCCGCGTTAACCTGGATATGGACGGCACTCTGTTAAACATGGCCATATTCGGCTCCCGCCTGGCGCGGCCTCCGCCAATGGGTGATATGTCTGAGTACCACCCCGCCCACTGCCCTGGTGTGTGTGTGTGTGTGTGTGTGTGTGAGTGTGAGAAAGAGAGAGAGAGAGAGAGAGAGGGCGAGTGTGGGAGAGTAAATAATCGTGCAATTATGTGAGAGAGGGAGCGAACGATTAAATAAAGGAGAGTGTGTATGTCTGAGAGAAAGACAAGGAGGGAACGAATGGGTTAGTGAATAAATGTGCATGCATGTGTATTTTGTGTGTTAGTGAGCGAACGTTTACGTGAGAGAGAGAATGAGTGAACGAGTGAACCACCAAACGAGTGCTATGTGACATTCTCATGCTCGTTGGGATGGGAAGCAGAGTGAAGTTTTAGTATTTGGCAGAAGTCCTAAAAAGCACAGAAGGCATGTGCGGTTAGCATTAGCCGTGTGTGTGTGTGTTTTGTGTGTGATTCCAGTTTCCCACAGTAGTGGCAGTTGTAGCTATGTTCCATGGTTCATTCTCTTTGGCAGTGTTGAATCTCAGGGGACTCCAACTCCCATAGTCCTTTGGTCTTTGGCTATTTTTGCCATAATGAAGGGCTTTTTATTTGCAAGAGGCCCTTTGCTCTCTATCTCCCCCCAATATTAGGCAGAGTTTCCAGCCATGCGGTCATATGTAAACACATTCCTCAGCACTCCTTCCCTTCAGGTACTCTCTGTCTCTCTGTCTCTTTCTCTCTCTCTCTCTCTCTCTCTCCATTGAGATGTTAGCCATGTATAACAGACGCTACTTTGCAAAGCTGGATTTCCAGATATTTTCACCTGCAGTAACATTGGTGTGTGTGCATGTGTTCATTCGTGTGTGTGTTCTTGTGTGTGCCTGTATGTTTCTTGGTCTACATGCATTCTTCTCCAACTTACAGCTAAAGCCAGACTAAGGAATGCAGCTGCCTCCTGGGTAACACACACACACACACACAGTGAACAAGAGGGAAGCAAGTTCACTGTGAGCAGGCAGAGAGCAAAGAAAGAACTGGGACACTCTGGATGTCAGACACTGTTTGCCACTGTAGGTTAGAACTGGCTTGTGAAGAGAAACTTAAGATACACTAGTTACACTACAGGACTAGAAACTTTTTAAAAGTAGGGGTCTAAATATATTACATCTTTTTTTTTCATGTATTTGTAAATACAGTCTTACTTTAGCAAAGAGGGTAATGTTCATTGTTATCCTTTGGAGATCTAATAATAATACTAACAATAACAGAAATGACATTCAGATTCAGGTTCAGATATACTTTATTGATCCCAGAGGGAAATTGCATTTATTACAGTAGCAGTTGTTTGTCAGGAGAAAAGCAAAGAATAAACACTCCAAAAAAAACAATTTAAAACAGTGAGAAAATTGCAATATTTACATATACCAATACAAAAACTTATATACACAGAAGCCTAGGGTGGCAGTGGCTATAAGTGTAAGTGTAATTGTCAGTGGGTGTAGTGCTAAAAAAATGGCTTTAAAATGGAATACATTTAACAAATACCTCTTGTCATTGAAACTGTTACCCCATTAATTTCATGAAATGCCTTCTCTTATCAGAATGAACAAACCGTAAGGAGGACTGACAGTGAAGCCAAACTTCAAGTGGTGCGTTTAAAAACTGACAAAAGTTGACAAAATATGGATTACAGCAGGGTAAAGTTATTTTGGATGGATTATAGCCGAGTAGTGGTGTTTTATGTTGGGTTTAGGCTGGATTGTAGCTGGATAGTGGTGGTTTATGTTGGGGTTAGGATGGATTATAGCATGGTAGTGGTGTTTTATGTGGGGGTTAGGCTGGATTATAGCTGGGTAGTGGTGTTTTATGTGGGGGTTAGGCTGGATTATAGCTGGGTAGTGGTGTTTTATGTTGGGGTTAGGATGGAGTATAGCTGGGTAGTGGTGTTTTAGGTTGGGGTTAGCATGGGTTATAGCTGGGTAGTGGTGTTTTATGTTGGGGTTAGGATGGATTAAAGCATGATAGTGGTGTTTTATGTTGGGGTTAGAATGGATTATAGCTGGGTAGTGGTGTTTTATGTTGGGATTAGGATGGATTATAGCTGGGTAGTGGTGTTTTAGGTCGGGATTAGGATGGATTATAGCTGGGTAGTGGTGTTTTAGGTTGGATTTACCTACAAAGTGCACAATTACTGTACTGTGTTATAAAGAAGAGAGAAGGTGAGATTGTACCAGAGCATACTTTTTTATCCTAATATATTTGTTCCTAGTGTCTATGGTCCTAATACATTTGGTCCTAATAGCTTTGGTCATAATCTCTTTGGTCCTAGTCTGTCCTTATGCATTTAGTTAACTTCAAAACTCAATTGGTGATGACATTCTGTCCAAAAAGACTCGTGACTGAGCAGACACTATGTGGAATAAAGTGTGTGTGTGTGTGTGTGTGTGTGCGCGCTTTATCTGCTGTTATTTCAGTTCTGGGACACTGTGCTTACCTCACGTAACCTTTCTTGTTCACCTGTTTTCTTACCCCCCCTTTTGTCCCATCACCTCTGTATAGTGACTGCTTGTTTGTGCTGATTCTTGTCTGGACAGAAGAGGACTAATTAAAGATTCACCTCTCTCTCTCTCTCTGAGAGAGAGAGAGAAAGAAAGAAAGAGAGAGAGAGAGCGAGAGAGCGAGAGAGCGCGAGAGAAACTGCTGAAGCCAAATCACTAGTATGTTTTCAGTTAGCTATTAGCCTGCTGGGGGCATCTCTAATGTAAACATCACCTAACATCTCACCCAAAACGCGTTACCTATTAACTCTCCTTCTACCACTCGGAGGCTTACGTGTCAGGAAGGTTTACATTTACGAACGGCAGAACTACTCGATCAGAATGACCGAAAAGTCGTTCAAAAGCATTAAACGAAATGCATTTATTTTGCACGTATCTTCAGAGAAAGCGACAAGTTGAAAGGGCCGCGGTTTCGGGAGATTACCGAGCTCGGGGGCGGAGGGGGCGCGCACCGGGGGCGCGTCTCCCTGACTTTTATTCAGAGGCGTGAAGCCTTTCGACATCATTTACGGACCAGCGGAACTCGGGAAGCTGTCGTCACTTTACAGAAGAACAGGTGCTCATAACTCCAAACAATTTAGGAAAGTGAATCAGTTTAAGAATCTTATAGTCTGCTAAAGGCAAAAAGAAATTAAATAGCGAAAGGATTCTAATTCCTTTTTTCCACAGTGACTCTGTATGTGCTAATGCAGCGAAGACAAGTAAAAAACATATTCCTTTTTAACATTTAAGTAATGGTTGTCTCAGTTTTGGGGATTTCTACTATTTGTTTTCGTCTCTTTTAACTATTTGTTCAACGGTCTGTCGCTTAACCGACTTCTGAATGGAACGGAATAAATAGAGCTAGAACCTAAAGTAAGTGCGACTTGAACGGAGCCTGTTCTGACAGCCGTTCTCATAAAACTGCATACTCTACGTGATTATAAAGTGCGCTCTGAGAGGGATGTTCTCTCTGCCGGTTGGAGCATCTCTGCGGCTCCGGTCGGATCAATTTCGCCTGCGCTGGGACAGACTTGGACCAAAGAGATGAGAGTCGCCCTCTGCTTCTTTCTCGCTTGCACCTTCTCTCTTCTTAGTGCCGCTGCAGAGGTAAGTCACGCGCTGTACAAACTCGCATCCAGGGTTGAAAACGTACTTTCGCAACACTTCAGTTAAGAATGAGCACGCGCGACAGATGTCTTTTATCCTTGAAGCATTACATCTGTGAGCCGTTTTAACATCGGTTACGTCGTGCAGCCAACACTATCCCCTATGTTTAAGTACGCATCTTTTATGTATACATTTAAAACAATGACATTTTAGTTGTTTTTGATTTTCTGCTTCCAAAGATATGGACTCGCTTAAAAGTCTCCACAATTTCACAACGCTTCTGATTGGATAGCTATTGAGGCGAACATACCGCATGTTAAGCTTACGCCTGTAAGCTGTGAGAGATTCTTCTTTAACCTGCAAGACGTTCAACAAACGCGTTGCTCTTCAAGGAAGCGTCGATTCCCCGAGAGCTGACCGAGAGTATCTCCAACAGCGAGATCAGCACCATTGGCGACCTCCAGCGGCTGTTGGAGACAGACTCCGTAGGTGAGTAGCTTTGTTGAGCTTGTTACTTCTTCGGAAAGAAATTTCGCACTAAAGTGTGCCAGCATAGTTTTTAATTCAAAGCAACGAAATACGGACCTGGTGGTTTTAGAGGTCGTGTCTAAACTTTTGGGACGTGCGCAAGGACTGTGAGAATCTAGTTGCCACGAAGGATCTGCTTATAATCTATCTCTGTGTTCAAAGTTCATAGAAGTCATTCCACTCGCCTTGATGCCAAACGCCTCGCCGACTGTTGCTTGGAGACGGCGTCTATGTCTCGTCTCTCGAGGCGCCTCACGTACTGCCTGAGTGCGAACTTGGTGACTGATGTGACTTTTTGGCGGGACCTCTCTTGTCATTCTAGATTAGTCGGTGAAAGAAAAGAGAAAGAAAAAATACGACAAAACATAACAAAGAAGAGATTTAGCCTCACACAGCAATCTGAGACGTGGCAATCCAAGACAGAGATAGATTTGGATAATAAACAATTTGACAGCCCAAAACTTAGAAGTGACTTTATTTAGGCTTTGAGATCCGGCTTATTGGTAGTTTGAACTAGAAAGCAGCGGCATTTCTGGGAAGCACTGCAAATCTTCTGAAGTGTCTGATAAAGGAAAATGCAATAGGAGCTCCATAAGGGCCAGGGTCTCAGATCCGATTTCCCCTTCAGACGTGTAATTGAAATGCAAACAGCTGCGTGTATGGAGAAGCTGGTGCTCGAGGGAGGTTAAGAGGTTCTTTCCATTATGCTGTTGTCATCCTGCCTTTATGAGCTGACTGGCTCTGAATGCCAGAGCTGTAATGTATTATTCATGTTGAATTCCAAGCGTGTGTGTGTGAGTGTGTGTGTGTGTGTGTGTGTGTGTGTGTGTGTGTGTGTGTGTGTGTGTGTGTGCCCACACCTCAGGGAGTGTGTTTCTGGGAGCCATTAACTAAGTGTGTGAAAGGCTTGGCGAACCCAAACTTAAGCTGCCCTCTACTTTAAACCCTGGGGTGGTTTCTGGGGGCAACAGCCGAACCGCATCTCCGAACCGTTCTGAGGCAGCAAGCTGTTCCTGGTGGCTGTTCACCATGACGCCCCCTATGGGCCCCGTGTGGTGTGTTCATATGTCAGGTTTATGTAACGTGGGGCCACTGGCTGCTGGGTGGGGATTTCATGCCCTTCACTCACCTACAGGAGTTTCCCCAGGTTATTCCCCAAGGCCCAGGTGTTTGTTTGTTTGTTTGTGAAGCAAGCTGTATATTTTAATTGAGAGGCATCATTGAAAATGCCTTGTAGTCTAAAAGTAATTGTAATGTGTGTAGAGCAAAGAGATATTAATGTGGGAACACATGCTCTTCAAAAGTTGACCCTCAACTTTTATGTGCATAACTTTTGCCTTTTTGATTATTTGGGAGTTTGCCATCTATAATTAAATGAAATTTTTTTTATTTTTGTTTTTAGTAACTTTCTGTGGAAAATCTCAGGTGAAATATAACGAAAACTAAGTAATAAATGCATTAACTTTTATTAACATGTTTTAACAATTTATGGATTTACTGCCATGTTAAATTTAGTATAAAGTTTTATTGCAACAAAGAACTGTGGATTATACACTCTGTGGACACACTCCTTTTCTTGGATATGGTCATCAGTGTTAAGAGTTCCTGGCTTCCCCCACTTTTGCGGGGGTCATGCTCTCCTCTCCCCCGTTTGTGTAGGACTGACTGTGTTCATCTCCTCTGTACAACTTGACAGATGCAATGTAAAGTGACAGATACAATGTAAAGAGCACTATGACTGTGGCAGTGAACGTATGGCAGCTGGGGTTTGATGCTTCTTTTACATTTTTTTCACACCGATTACGTGTGGTTGTTTTCCCTCAAGTGTACAGTATGATCTTTCATGACTCAGAACTTAATCTGAGCGTCACAATCATGCTTCTGTACGGAACATGTGTGTCTGATTAAAGAAACGCATGTCTGATCTTGGATAGTTATCTGGCAGCCTAGCAACTGTGTGTGCGGTTATGTATGGTCTTGGCTAGCTAGCTGACACTCTAGGAACTGTGTTTTTGTGACGGAAGGACACATCCAGACCCTGGGTTTGACCTGGGTCTCACATGTGACAAACATGCACTCTGAACACCTGAACCACAGAGCAGCTCTCTGGCTAGCAGCCAGCACGCCAATTTCACCTGTCCAAGTGACAGCCTTGTCACACCACCCTCTCCTTCAGGAGGTGACAGTCTCTGTCACAATCTGGTTTTGACTGGATAGACATAAATCTTGGCTAGCTAGCTGATAGTCTGATTATAGGTTCAGCCTTTGTAATGTAGCTGTGGTTTAAAGGTGATGTGGTGACCACAGTGATATAACAACTCTGATTGGTTGATTGACAGATGTGTGTGCTTTGATTGGCAGTTGTGTGGATGAAGTTGTGAATTGTTGTGAGGCCAAAAGTATGTTAGTGACCAAAGTGTTTGGAGTGATATTTGCTTTGCTGTTAAAATCTTTGTTATGATGCTTTTTGGCCACTCAAGCCATGATTGGTCAAGCTATTGATATATTGATTATGTTGTTTGATTGGTGCAGAAAATGAGACGGTGCAGGAGATGAAATGGCACTACAGTAAAGAACGTCTCCATGACCTCAAGAACTTGCAGACACACCCCAGACAGAAAAGGAGCATCGGTATGACATGCTCTTACACAGACAAACGCACACACACACACACACACACACACACACACACACACACACACACACACACACACACACACACACACACACACACTCAGGATGGATGTTTAATAGGTAGATTCCATACATGTTAGTGATCATGCTGTAGCCTGTCAGCATGAGTCTAAGACAGAGTCGGAGTCTAAAACAAATTACTTTCTTAGATAAGTACAGACATTTCCTAGACTTTACTGTGTGTGTGTGTGTGTGTGTGTGTCTCACTCAACTACTTGTCATGATTTCAGTGAAACATTTATAGCCTTCCTCATAATATACTTTGTGACATGATCAAGGCTCTGTGTGTGTGTGTGTGTGTGTGTGTGTGTGTGTAGAGGAGGCGGTGCCGGCTGCGTGTAAGACTCGGACGGTGGTGTATGAGATCCCACGCAGTCAAGTGGATTCCACGGCGGCAAACTTCCTGATCTGGCCACCGTGTGTGGAGGTGACCCGTTGCTCAGGCTGCTGTAACACCAGTGCCATGCGGTGCCATGTCAGCAGGACCCACTACAGGACCGTGAAGGTGAGAACACGTATACACACACACACACACACACACACACACACACACACGCAAACTCTTGTCCTGCAGCTTATTTCCAATGAAGGTTAGAGAAATAATGGTTAAAGTAAGAAAAACAAGAAAAAAAAAAAATAACAAAGCTCTCCACGTTTTAAGAATTATGGTAGTAACAGTTCTGACACTGACTAAAGGCACTGATTTAGTGTACAGTACTGACTGGGATATTTTTTAAATGCAGACAGAACTGGTTTGGTTACAAAAATGACAGTAGTTCTTTTGACTGGCTCGCTGGGCGTGAGTTTGGTTACTGTACTGACAGTAAGGCTTCTCTTGGCTGCTGAGGTGTTGACGCTCACCACTGTACAAACTCATTCGAGTTCGTGGAAGAAGCTTTCTTCTTCTGGCTGTCATGGGCGGGGTGAGGTCGGGGAGGAGAGGATCACACAGGATTTCATGGCGAGTGAACTTACTGGGTTTCAGCTCTCACTTTCCCCATGGGAATGTTCAATACTTCCAACCTGGCATGACCTGCTTGAGCTGTCCGTTTCTCCGCCTCTCTGTGTCTGACACCCGGGGGTGCTGTGTCTCCTGTTATCACTCTAGTTCTGTGTGTGTTTGTCTGTGTGTGTCTGTGTCTGTGTGTGTGTGTGTTCAAACCTGAATAGAGTGTTGTATAATCAGGCCCTTCTGGGGGTTGGCACGAGGAGTGTGTGTGTGTGTGTGTGTGTGTGTGTGTGTGTGTGTGTGTGTGTGTGTGTGTGTGTGTGTTTATGTAGAGAACAAGAAAGAAAGAACCTGAGGTAGATCACACAGTGCACCAGGTGCTCCTCTCACCTGAACTCACCTCTCTAATACTGAATAGCTGAATAAAGGTGTGTGTGTGTGTGTCAGAAAAGAACAGGTGAGAGACTTATCTGAGGTAGATCCCACTGTGAGCCAAATGCTTTATCACCTGGGCCCACCTCTTTATCACACCAAAGCTGAATAACTGAATAGTGTTTGTGTGTGTGTGTGTGTGTGTGTGTGTGTGTGTGTGTGTATGTGTGTGTGTGTGTGTGTGTGTGTGTGAGAAACACTTCTTACTGCCCTAATTCTGCCAGTTTCTTTCTACTTCTCTTTCTTATTTCTCTATCCCTCTCCCTGTTTACTGAAGCGTTGAAAATTAAAGCATTATTTGCTTTAATTACATTGCTAACTACAGATTTAGCATATTACTCTACATTATACTGAACCTGTGAACTTTTATGAAGCTACAAACTCATGTAGAGAAACCAACCATTCATTTAGACATCTCTCTCTCTCTCTCTCTCTCTCTCTCTCTCTCTCTCTTCTCTCCTCATCCTCCTTCTCTCTCTCTCTCTCTGTCTCTCTCTCTCTCTCTCTCAGGTGGCGAAGGTAGAATATGTGCGTCGCAGGCCAAAACTGCGGGAGGTGCTGGTCCAGCTGGAGGATCATCTGGAGTGTGTGTGCGTGTCCAAACACCATTCGGACTCTCGTTTACATGCAGGTACACACACCTGTTTCGCTCTGTAGGAGGGCACTGAAGCCTCTGAGCACTGCATGCCTGTGTCAGTTGGCCAAAAGTACCTGCCAGTCAAGCACACACACCAATCAGCCTCCTGATTAGATGCAGAGGGATTGTTCTAGAATAAAAATTGTCATAGAGGTGTAATATCAGTGAAAAGCTGATCTGATATAGGCTTATCTTTTGCTAGTCATATTATAATGAGTACCTAATGAATATGCAAAATAATATATAGTTAATATAGTTGTATGAATAATTAAGGTTATAGAAAGAAGGAAGAGCTGATCCTAGATCAGTTTTTCCTGTGTGTGTAGATGGGCACTCATAACATGTGCCTATTTTTAGGCGCTGAATGTGGCTTTGTCTGTATGTATGTTCGCGTTAGCAGATATAAGGTGATCGTGTCGTCGGGCAGAGAAGGCGGCAACAAGGAGGGCCAGCCACCTTGTCCAATCAGAATCACTCCTGCATGACTCCAGCCGTCGAAAAGGTCAGAGCAGTCCCCATCAGACATGCTGACTGTGGGCAAAGTGATCCAGACTGAGCTGAAGGACACCATTGTTGGGGACTTTTGGACAAGCTGGTTTATGGACCTTTTAATGCATGGCACAAAGGGGTCGACTCTTGGGAGAGAAAATTCCCCCTCGCCGATGGAGTTCACGGTGTGATGGCAGACACTGCCACTAAGCTCTGCCTCAAGCCACCCCCCCTCCCCCCCAGCCCCTCCCTCAAGACTCAACGCGTAGGCCTTCTTCACAGATGCTGCCGTCTGCCATGCCTCGTCGTGACTGCCTCGTCGTGACTGCCTCGTCGTGACTGCCTCGTCGTGACTGCCTCGTTGTGACTGCCTCGTTGTGATTGCCTCGCCGAGACCTGTCCACCCCGCACTGGGTCTGACTGCAGCCTCACGGAGCCTCTAACAAAAATGAATCACTTTTATAATCAGATTTCCTTCTTACGGCAAACACTTCTGCAAGATTCTTGGCTTATGTAGACCCATTTTCTGTTGAGACTGTTGATTTGCTCTGGTATGTAGATCAAAAGAAGGCATAACCAAAAGTGTATGCAGTAACTTCTACTAATAAACTATTTATAAGAGCATTAATGTTTTTGGCTTTTTGGCAAAGAGAGAGAGAGAGAGAGAGAGAGAGAATAGGACATCGAATAAGAGAAATGACTGTCAGTATTTTGTTAATGGAAAGCAAGTCTTCTTTCTAACCTTTTGCGCGTATGTGTGTGCATGTGTGCGTGTGCCTGTGTGAGTGTGTGTGCGCGCGCACATGCTCCCACATGTATATATGATGGAAGAAAATGTGAGACTGTGCTTAAACAGTAAGAATGGCTGTTAAAAAAAATTATATACACGAACACATAAAACACACACACACACGACCAGCCCATAATCTCTTCCCAGTACAGACGTCCCGTGATCAGCTATGTCTAGTTGGATTAGCAGCAGAGCCTTTAAAGCAGACTTGACTGGACTGCCTACAGGAAATGTTCCTGCTTTACTGTAAAATGCTAGTAGGATGATCATTGCATCACTTCCAGCCAATTACCATCACAGCAAAACTTGCAGAAGCATAATAACAGCATACAGCATATTATTAATAACACAATACAGTATAATAAACATCTGTTGGGTAGCAATGAAGCCACAGAGCGGGGGGGTAGTTTGAGGTCAAGTTCCTTAAAGTCAATGCAGGGTAACGAAACACTGTTCCTGTACACACACACACACACACACACACACATATATACACACACACAGACAAGTGTATGGTAGTGAGCATTACCGTTCACTCACCCACAGAGGCTCTCAATACACTCCAGGGCAGAAGTGTGTTTGTTAGAGAGTTCCCGTACATGCTCTCGCTCTCTCTCTCTCTCTCTCTCTCTCTCTCTCTCTCTATCTCTCTCTCTCTCTATAGGGTGTGTCTAAAGGGTTACTAGGCACTGCATTAGTGCAGTCAGTGTATACCAAATATCAGCCTGATGAAAGGAAAATATGAATAACATCCTTATATTATTATAAATAATAATATTTTGTGTGATCATTCTGACAGCTTCTTATATAATACTAATGACTTTAGAAAGATTTTGAATGCTAAATAAAATTCCATTTTATGTGATTACTGTTATATATATTTGTAGACAGTATTATTTAGATTTAATACTTATAGTTCAGTGGAACAGCAGAATGTGTTTACATTCATTTAGATGTGTGTGTTTTGTGAGAGAGAGAAAGAGAGAGAGATCTGTTGCACTGACTTTGTGTGCAGATCCGGAGTAGAGTAACTGAACTCTACCACTACAGTGTTCATGAAGCTTGTTTACTGCAGTAGACAATGCAGATGTCTGCACCAGCCAGAGCGCCTGGAGCTGCTTCTAATCTCAGATGCGACAGGAACAAAGTACAAGAATCAGAAGATTTCAGTATAACACCCCCATTTCAGGCCGTTTTAAACAGAGGTGACTTCTTTCTGTCTGTCTTTCTTTGTGGTTTTCAAGAATCGACACGCACATCCAGTCCAAGGTAAACTAGATAACACTGCTGTTTGACCTTTCACATTGAGGTCAAAGTAAAGCTGACATTATTTGAAAACTAGCCAATTCAAACCATCCAGTTAAATCATAACTAGTCAAAATTACTACACAGCACAATAAAATCTATTAGTCACTAAGGCTTCGTAAAGAACTACTATGTATGACTTCCGGCATAGTCATAAGACTAATTGAGGCGTGTCCATCTAAACTATAGACATTTACTTCATGGATGACAGCCCACCACTTGAAGCTTAACCCCAGTAAAACTGAACTTCTGTACATCCCAGGAAATTCAAATCATCGCCACAACCTCACCGTTTCTTTTGACAACTTACTGGTATTGCCATCTGAAGCTGATCGTAGCCTGGGCATAACTTTGGACAACAAGTTGTCGTTCTCGTATCAAACCTGATGTGATCATGCATGTTTGTTCTTAGTAACATACGAAGGATTCAGCCATTTCTTCCACAAGAATCCAGCCTGGTGCTTGTGCAGTCTCTTGACATCTATAAGCTTGACTTCTACATTTCGTTGGTTGCCACTCACATCAGATTTAAAAAGCTGATGCATGCCTACAGAGTCAAAAATTGACCGGCCTTTTCTTACATGATGGCAGTAGTTAATGTCCATTCCGTACCTCCAGTACTTCAAACCTCCAGTACTTTGAACCTCAAGTACGGCTTGGCTTGAAACACCATGCTTCAAGTCTCATGACAGACAAGCTTCTAGACTGTTCTCTGACCTGGCTCCAAGATGGTGGAATGAATTTCCACTGGCTGTCTAGACATCCCTTGCAGTCAGACTCATCTACTTGTAGAGTATTTCAATGCCCACTGATGTTACATTTATTGAACTTTACACTACTGCTGAGTAACTCAAATTTGTTTGTTATTGTTTATTACTGTACTTATTGTTGTCTGACAGAGATTACAGTTTTGCAGTTCTACTAGGATCAATAACGATTCCTGTGTTTTAGCAGTGCTCTAGTTCAAATGTATATTTAACACTATCCTACTTACTGGCTAGGATACATTATGTGAGCCAATGACAAAGCACTTTTGTAAGTTTGTAAGCTCTGGAAAAGACCATCTAATAAATACCTCAAATGTAAAATGTAACTTCAAGATGGACGCCACCTCTACGCTTTCTGTAACCAAGGACATAGATGTTGATTACTTGCAATAAACTAACCACGCCCATTTTTTCTTACAAGAGAATCATCATTAAAGAAGTTTTAATTGGTTTGTGTAGTTATAACTGTTCCATAATGCTTAGTTCATGTTGTTAAATCTGACTATTTAAAGTGGTCTGGTTGCAGGAAACAAAATCGCTGTTGACCAGTGTTATCTATCTACTCACGCATCCTTTGTCAATCCACACATTCTTTATCAATTTACCCTCTTTCTCCATATTTTCTGGTCTTCTCTTATGTAAGAGCAATGTTTTGGACTCAGGGAGAAAGAGAGGATGAGAAGAGAGAGAGGACTACACTGTATCCAACTGCCATTGCTTTGCAATTGGAGCACATAGGACTGCAGTGCTCCATAACTCCATTTGTGACGGCTGTGCGGAGGGAGCAGGGGAAGGCGCTATGGGGAACTTGCTCAAAGATTTATTAAGCAGGGTTGCCAGTGGCGCACAAAAATACAAAACAGTCAAGCAGTCAAACAAGCAATAAAAGCAGACGACACATATGACACTGGTAACATTGGCGAGGCTGAGAAAAAGCAACTTGCAATACAAACGGAACACAGCGTGTAGCAGGCAGCGGCTGTGAAGCAGTTCACACAAGCTTGGCCAATGTACAGCAATGTGTGGGAGTCACGTGTGTCTAAGTAGTCCATGTGTAATGAGCTCCAGGCGCGCTCAGTAAACCGGCGATTGAGAGCGTGGTAATGTGGAATTGGTGGGCGTGGCCTGAGAGCTCGAAAGGAGGCGATGAGTCCGGGGTCCAGCACCCGAGAGGCAGGGACCCAGCTGCGTTCCTCTGGACCGAATCCTTCCCAATCCACCAAGTACTGGAATGTAGCTCGCCGTCATCGCGAGTCCAGGAGAGCCCGAACCCGGTATGCAGGACCATCCTGCAAGACAATAGGAGAGGGAGGAGGCCCCGCAGGCCTCTCTTCCTCCAGAGGCCCAGGGCGCAACCTCTTCAGCGCAGAGACGTGGAAAGCGGATGACGCCCGGGTCCCTTTTGGTAAGCCAATCATGTTGTTAATGCGTCCCGTAATGGAAAAATGTCCTTCATGTTTAGGGCTTAGCTTACCAGAGGGTCCCACCCTGCCGTCCTTGGTTGCGACCCACACTTTCTCACCGATTTCGAACCGGGGGGGGTCTCTCCTCGCTTACGGTCTGCCTTCCGTTTGTAGTCGGCGATGGCTTTGCAGAGGTGTTGATGGGTTTCCTCCCATACTTGTTTGCTGTTCCTAAACCAGTCATTCACGGCTGGTTGCTCTGACCGCTGAGGGTTCCACGAGTATAACGGGGGCTGAAACCCAAGCACACACTAAAAGGGGGTGAGACCTGTACCTACGTACTTGAGGGAGTTCTAGGCATATTTGGCCCAGGGGAGATAGGGACACCAAGTGTCCGGGTGTCCCTGACAGTACAGATGGAGGAACTTACCCAACTTTTGATTCACCCGCTCCACCTGGCCGTTAGCCTGCGAGATGGTAGCCTGAGGTAAGGCTCACCGCCACACCCGGTTAATTGAGGCCCCCGGTCGGAGACGACGTCCTCCGGTAGCCCAGACTGACGGAAGATGTGACAGAAGAGCAAATCCGCTGTTTGCCATGCCATGGGGAGACTTGAGAGGCAGGAACCAAACCATTTTAGAGAAGCGGTCTCCTACTATCAGGATCACGCTGTTACCTTCGGAAGAGGGCAGGTCGGTAACAAAATCCAGGGCAATGTTAGACCATGGCCTCCGCGGTGTGGGCAAAGGGTGTAGCTTTCCCGGCCGGAGTGGTTCGGGGCACTTTGCTTCGTGCGCACTCCGAGCAGGAATTAACAGCTCGCACAATGTCCGCATGTAGACCTGGCCACCAGTAGCACACACTCAGTAGCTGACCTGTGCGTGTTGTTCCCGGATGTCCAGTCCCCACGGAGGTGTGCCCATGCTATTAGGGCTGATCTGAGGCGGAGAGGAACGAAAAGCCTGTGGGAAGGACAATCATGGTGAGGGTTAGCGTTCCTGATGTCTCTGTCCAGCTGCAAACTTATGTTCCCCACGAAGCAGGTAGGGGGCAGCACAGGCTCCTGAGAAGTAGGCTGGGCCTCTGGCGAGAACTGGTGTGACAGGGCATCAGCTCAGGTGTTCTGGTCTCCAGACCTATAGGTGACCTGAAAAACAAACCGAGAGAAGAACAAAGACCATCATGCCTGTCGAGGGTTCAGTCACTTGGCTGTCTTTAAATACTCCAAATTTTTGTGGTCCGTGATGACCGCGAAGGGATGTTCTGCTCCCTCCAGCCAATGACGCCATTCTTCCAGGGCCAGTTTCATGGCCAACAACTCCCTGTCTCCCACGCCGTAGTTCCTTTCTGCTGACGAGATCTTTTTGGAGAAGTAGGCTATGGGTTTGAGCTTACCTCCTTCTTTGGGCTTTTGTGACAACACAGCGCCCACTCCCGTGTCTGAAGCGTCTACCTCCACTATGAACGGACGAGTGGGGTTCAGCTGTCGCAGGACGGGGGCTGTGGTGAATGCCTTTTTAAGGTTGTCGAAAGCCTCCTCGGGACCCCAATGCAGAGACCTCCTCTGTCCCCTCAGGAGGTCTGTCAAGGGCTTTGCCATGGTGCTGAATGACCTGATGAAACGTCTAGAAAAGTTAGCGAACCCCAGAAAGTACTGCAGATCCTTCCGGGTCCAGGGTTGAGGCCATTCAGACACCGCCTCCACTTTGCACGGTTGCATACTCACCGCCTCTTTCCGGATGACGTAACCTAGAAAGCTGACCTGGGTGAGATGGAATTCGCATTTCTCCAGTTTGCAATAGAGATAGTTACGCATCAACGTACTCAGGACGGCTCGTACGTCCCGCACATGTTGGTCCAGGGAAGATGAGTAGATCAATGTCATCGATGTAAGCATCGACTGACCTACCCAAGTATTCCCACAAGACCTCGTTAATAAACGCCTTGAAGACAGAGGGCGCTGTGGCTAGGCCATACGGGAGTACCAGGTACTCATAGTGTCCAGTGGCCGTGCTGAACGTGGTCTTCCATTCATCGCCCTCCCTGATCCTTACCAGGTTGTAGGCGCTGCGTAGGTCTAACTTTGTGAAGACGCAGGCGTTGCGTAGCTGCTCCAACGCCGCAGGCACTAGTGGGAGAGGATAGGGATAGGGTTTAAGTATGGCATTAAGACCCCGGTAATCTACGCAGGGCCGTAGACCGCTATCCTTTTTCTTCACAAAGAAGACACTAGCAGACGCCGGGGAGATGGAGGGGCGAATATACCCTTGGGCCAGAGCCTCCTGGATATAACACGCCATGATCTTCTCCTCTTCTTGGGACAGAGGATAAGCCTTACCTCGTGCAGGACCGCGCCGTCTTTCAGCTCCACAGCACAATCCCACGGACAATGGGGGGGCAGTTTGGTGGATTGCTGTGGGCTGAAGACTTCCGCCAAGTCTTCGTACGGGGAAGGTATGCATTGGGGTTGGTCGGCGTTGGGGCTCTCTACCGACGTTGACCCAATGTAGGCGTCCTCCTTCTGGTGCTTTTTACATCCCGCTCCCCAGCTCAACAGTCGACCCTCTCTCCAGGAGAACTGCGGTTCGTGGCTTTTCAGCCATGGGAGCCCTAGAGTGATTGGCTGGGAAAGGGAAGACAACAATAGGAAAGAGCGACGCTCATAGTGATTTCCGATTTTTATTTTCAATCGAGGAGTTCGGGGAGTAAACACGCCTCTGCCGACGGGTCTTCCGTCTATAGTAACCACTGTTTTGGGGACTGCGAGAGGAATGGCTCAAGCCCCTATCGGCCTGGCGTAGCCCTCATCCATCACCTCCGTGGCTGCACCTGAATCCACGTCCGCTGTAACACAATGAGTACTCCCTCGGTGGATAATGCAGATGGGAAGTCCCAAAAGGGTCAACGGGATTTCACTCATCCTCAGTTCCTCTTTCGGGTTGGGCTGAGATGCCCGGCCGTTAGTGCGCCCCAACTGCATAGGTTCCTCCTGTGGTGTTTCTCTGGTAGGAGGCAGGGAGGGTGTTACCTGAGTGGGAAGCTGCGGACAATGTGGCGGTGTTTCTCATCCAACAATCGGTTGCAAGCAATCGCCGGCTGACCACTGCATTCAGCTCCTCTCCCTCGGTCCTCACTGTGAGTTCGGCTCGAAGATCCCTTCGTAGCTCATACACAAAGGCGTCGACCAGAGCAGCGTCATTCCACTCCGTCCCCGTGGCTACGGTCCGGAACTCCATGGCATAATCAGCAGCACTACGTGATCCTTGCCGAACTCGGAGTAATGCCTGTCCACAAACCCTCCCCTGTCTGGGATGGTAAAAAACGGCTTTCATCTCTTTCGTAAAACTATTGGACGCAGACATCAGAGGGGAAGAACCCGTTACCAAGGCGGCACCCCACGTTAACGCCTTTCCAGTCAGTCGGGAAATCATGAAGGCCACCTTGGCGGCGTCAGGCAGGCTGGGCTGGTAGGAAAAGTATAGGTTACATTGCACTAGGAATCCCTCACACGATTCAGGATTACCATCATATAAGCCAGGCACTGCGAGGTGGCAACGAAAACCTTCAGCCACCTGTAGGACGTTGGGCGTCTCGGTAGTGGGATTCTGAAGGTGTTGGACGATGGTGTTGATCATCGCCCTCAGCTGGCCCAATTCCTCCTGTATGGGGTTTGTAGCCGTCGAAGGAGACTCCATGGAGGGAGAGGGTGCAGCTGAAGAAGCTCTGTTCCACTCTGGCTGTACATTCTGTGACGGCTGTGTGGAGGGAGCAGAGGAAGGCGCTACAGGGAACTTGCTCAAAGATTTATTAAGCAGGGTTGCCAGTGGCGCACAAAAATACAAAACAGTCAAGCAGTCAAATAAGCAATAAAAGCAGACGACACATATGACACCGGTAACACTGGCAAGGCTGAGAAAAAGCAACTTGCAATACAAACGGAACACAGCGTGTAGCAGGCAGCGGCTGTGAAGCAGTTCACACAAGCTTGGCCAATGTACAGCAATGTGTGGGAGTCCTGTGTGTCTAAGTCCATGTGTAATGAGCACCAGGTGCGCTCAGTAAACCGGTGATTGAGAGCGCGGTAATGTGGAATTGGTGGGCGTGGCTTGAGAGCTGGGTGTCCGGCGAGACGTGACACCATTAGATTGTCTAGAACCTATATTTGGTTTGGATTTAAACCTGAAGCTTTATATCACAATTAATTTAACATACTTAATAGCCAATATAATAAAATCACTAATGAGAGAGAGGAGAGAGAGAGAGCAAGCCAAAAACATAATAACCAAAAATGAGATGCGATATCCATACACGTTATTGAGACTTAGACATGGGAGAAGACGTTTGTCCACTACCTCTGGACACTGGCACAGGAGAAAGTCTCAAGGTCCACATGTGACTTCTTCACCAGGAGAATGGGCATTACTGGTTAACATATATATCTCTGCATTTCACTGATATCCAAGTCATACACTGTGGAAATGTTTTCTGCTCATGTGCTGTAAACATGAGGTCAGCACACGGGCTGAGTTACTCAAATGTGACCAGTGTTGGAGTTTACTAGTTCACTAGCTCACTAGTTCTGAGGGTTGGGAATGGAGCTTAGCTCACTGGAATGGTTCCAGCATCAGGGGACAGGAGGTAATGAAGGGTGCACAGACACTGAGGGGTAAGAGGTTATACCATATAGGCAATCGAGGGTAGCTGGGGGCAACAGTGCAAAAGCAAGTTTTTTCTCCTTCTGAGTGATAGCAATGGGGGGCAGTTTTAGCTCTGCTGAAACAACTAAGAAAATGTCTTCCAAACTGACAAGAAGGGTCACTAAATCACACACACACACACACACTTTCAAAGGGACAGAATGAATCAGCAATTCACAGAACAAGGAAGAGGTATTGAAGGGCAGGGGGTGGGTTGAGCCAAAGGCAACATTCACGTATCACTAACTGGGAAAAGGTAAACCTCCCCCAGACACAACAACAACTGCCTTAGGCAAGAGAAACCGTTAGCCTGGTAGACAAGAGTGTATAAGCACATGGCATAAATCAATACAAGAAGAGAAAAAAAAGTTATTTGGTGTGAAGTCAAATGGCCATGCTACAGTTTGGACTCTTCCTGCCTTTGTCCCTTAGTCAAGAGGTCAGGGAAGTCTGACGATTAAACTCCGGGCGGCCACAGACGGGTTGAACCATCTGCTCCACTCGAGGGGTGGAGGCAAGACGTTGTGTTTGCATGTCATTGAGTTCTCCTGCAGATCACACGCGCTGATGAAGGAGAGAGCAAGAGTGAGTTAAACAGATGCAAGGAGTGATTTAACTGCTGAGTATTCAGAGAACCCACCATATAAGGGCTCTCTACTCATGACATTTGACCTCTAACCTGTGACACTGGCCTTTGTTGAGCAGTCAGGTGCCAGCTTAGCCTGAATCCGAACAAGATCTATGCACACACACAGTCACACACATTTTCAAGATTACATTAAACAGCAATTGTATAATCCAGCAAAGCTTCTATTCCCCCCACACAGAGAGTGTTCTGAAGGGGTTCGTGCACAGAGGACAACACTGCCCCAAAGGCACTACTAAGGTTTCACACTCTTTAAGACCAAACGTAACTGGCTCATCCTGCCTGCTCTCCTGCAGTCTCCTGCTCTTTGTTGCCCATGCAGCCGCCCCACTCAGCTCCCTTAACCCTAACCCGCAGGTCACCCCAAACCTCTCCGTCTGCAGATCTAACCAAAGCAGGATCAAACAGAGGGACGGGGGGGGGGGTGGGGTGTTATGGCTGAGGGGCTGTAGTGAAGAGACCTGCAAATAGAGGAAGAAAGACAGGCCAGCTTTGAAGAAGTGTCTTTTACTGTACAGAACTTTATGTAGCTCCTTGATTGCTTATCTTCATTAACTTTTTTACCTTCCGTCTGTTCTTTGTAAGCGTGTTTATTTCATTATAGCCCTTTGCAGGTGTAATGACAACCCTGAGGCAGCTTGGGGTCAAGCACCTGATTCATGCGTGTCTCCCCACCTCTCAGTGAACAGGGACCTCAGAACCTACTTCTAATTTATCAATTATAGGGCGTAGACTGGCCAGACAGACAGATGGATTTATTTGTGCAGGGAGGCAGTGGGCCTTTATTTCAGGACTACCTGATTCTTTATATGGTTTTGCTTTTCTGTTGGTGGATTTTGAGTGGTAGATCCTGATGTGTGTGCTAGATCCTGACCTCACTCCTCTGGATGTTCACCAGTGTGAGGTTTCCTGGCTATGTCACGCAGAAGCATCCAGCAGCCTCGGCCCAACAGAGATGCCTGCATCAAGACACGTCCAGTTGGCTTGGCAGAGCTCACATTAGAGGCCGCTGGACTGACGCACCGAAACATCCACTCTGACTCAAAAACATCCAGTCTAACTCCTAATCATCCAGGCTGACTCCTAAATGTATAATCTGACTTCTAAACATCCAGTATAACTCCTAAAGGTCATGAACAGGCCAATCAGCTTTCAGCTTTTGTTAGATAAAGGTGATTCTCACTAAAAAGACCTGATCTACAGTCCTTGGGTTGTTGCAGTCTGTTTCACACTCTACGTTTGATATATGCACACATTATTTTATGTGTGTATTTATTTATTTTAAATCTTGTTTATGCATGGCCTCAGTTATAGAGGAGCAGCATGTAAAAGATATCCCATCTAAGTAAACAGAAGAAACCATTTAGAGGAGGAACATTTCTCTGTGGCCAAACCATGAAAAATGATGAATCTGTGAAAGCTCTTAATTCTGTGTGTGTGTTGGTAGGTGGTCTGGCCAGGGCTCATTCCTGGGCTTCGTATGGTCCCTCCACCTCTCCGCTCAGCAGGCAGCAGCCACCACACCAGCACAATGTGAAAAACCTCCCAGTTCCTGTGGAGAAACTCCATCTGACCACAGAGCTCTTGGCTCTGATAGTGTCTGGAAGCATCTGGAAGTGTAGATCCCGTCCGGGAGTGTAGATCACATCTGGGAGTGTAGATGCCTTCTGGGCAGTCCACAGCAAGAGAGCAGGCTCCTGAGTTGTCATGCCACAGGATGCGTAAGAGATGAAGATGTGTGGAGAAAGAATGGACTATGCAGTTTGATGAGTCAATCTCTGCCTGTATCATTCCTCAAATGCACAGCCTTTTTGTTATAGTTCAGTAAAAGAAAATCTTAGCTCCTGAGCTGTTTAGCAGGTATATACTTTTAAGGCTACTTCAGCACTCGAGGGGATAAATCTTATACAAGCCACGCACTCAAGCTGATCTCAGATCAGTGTGAGCTTAAACCATCATCCGTCATCTCCTACAAAAATGATCTGTTCACTCATCTGTCCATTTCTCTAAAGTCATTCCCATCTATTCATCCTTTTAAACTATGTTGTGGTCCTTCGCTGTGCTGAACATTGTCTCCGAGCCTGTGAGTTGCTATTATGCCCAATCAGAAGGCTCCATGCTGGTCCTGCTTGAGCCTGGGTGGTTACTGGCTGTGCGGAAGCGGCTCCTGGGCTGGGCTGACTAGACGTCTCCTGTGTGCACAGCTCTGTATCCAAGAATTATGTTTTATGGTGGGCTTCTGATCCCGGGCGATCTCCCTCCACTCAAATGGCCGGCATCGCCCACAAACCACCGCAGCGACCGGCAGCAAACTTTGCACGGCAAACCCCAGCTATTAATGAAACCTAGGTATGAATACAATTCTGTGAGGTTTTTCCTTTGCCATGGACCTAAGGTCATAATGGCAGGACAGTCCTAAAATTTGATGTGAAAAACACTTAGTCTCGTCCTTTTTCCTGCTTTCTCTCTTACATGTACATTCACTGCTGCTCGGTGGGAATTATGGCAGTGCAGTAATTTGTTGCCTTGATCAAAGTGCTATGGTTGCTGTGGAAAACTTACCATTAGGCACTTGAGAGATATACATCAGCATGGTGCGGTTGATATTAATGGTGTGTGTAGGGGGGAGGCACATATTAAGGGTTCTTTGGGTGACAGCCAGGGAGGAACCACTATGTTCTCCACCCAAACATACACACCACTCCCTTCCACTGTAATGAACCACCGGTGGCGATCTGTAGATTATGTGATGTAATAAACTGCACAAAGAAGCCGTTCTCCCCTGGTAGAGCCTGCAGAAGTCCCAGCAGCTCAGCAAGCTTCAGCTGCACACACACACAACACTATTCAGGGCTGTTCAGTGATGTCATGGTAAAGTACAGCACTGTGAATGTAAGGACATAAAGAGAAAACCAGACAGAAACATTCCATAGTGCACCTTTTATTTACAGTGGATATTGGTCATGTGTTAATTGCTGTCTCAGACACTAAACAGTCGGTAGGATCAGAGCAGGAGGGATGTGTGCGTGTTCTCACATGTACAAGTCAGTAAACTAAGTTTTATTTCCTACAGGTTTACATGTTATATGGCTTATTGTGGCCTATTCACTGAAGCGTGTATTTACTTAATGGTAAACGTATGTCCATGCATGACATTGCTGACCACAGATTTTGTATATTGAACTTATAAGCACTTTTGGAGTTCTGAGGACAAAACTACACAGCTGGTTAGATAGAAGAAAGGAAGGAAGGAAGGAGAGAGAGAGAGAAAGTAACAAAGAAACAAATGAACCAGTGTCTCGTAACCATATATCTCCAAAGTCTAGGTAATATGTTGTAAGACATGTTCACAGAACTTTCAGCTCTTCATATTAGTTCTGTCTCCCCCTTTGTCTCAAACACCATGTTGTGTCAGACTAGTCATAATTACAATAACTACGTCTCCCCCTAGTGGACCAGAGAAGAACTTAAAGTATGACCTTATAGAATATTCGAACAGAAAAAAATGTATTATGTGGTGGCTGACAGACTGTATAAACTTGATAAAACAACTGACATCTTCATTCCCTTCTCAGATTTCTCAAGTTTCTATGGTATATTTCCACCTGCTCCTCATAGTATGCACAATAATTAATAAGTGTAGGACAGTTATCCTTAGCTACCGCGTTAAAAATCCAATTATTTTCAACAACATATCATCCCCCTGTTTTTTAAGATTGTCTTTTACACCTGGCATAAACTACAAGGTTTATGCATTGTATTTACTATATATTCTTTATGTTATGAAAATCTAGTTTATTTATTTTTTTGCCCCCGACGTTATCTAACTAACCCAGCTAGATAATTAGCTATTATGTGGAAGAAGTTATCGGAACGACTCTCCGATGGAGAGGTAAGATATTTTAACTCAGTAATTTCACCTTGAATATGAATGTACCTTAAAATGCGATTTGTACTATAGAAAATAGTATAGTAATATGTTTATCTATAGAAAACAAACAACAGCTAGCTAAACTACAATCTATCAATGTAATTTTAGACAGATAGCTATCTATTACCTATCGGTTAGATTTAAACCATCTTAAAAACCGAGTTACAGATTCTGTTGGATGGTTGTTAATTTTCGAGTCTATGAAATAGTAAAAACGTTACAAGCACATCCACAGTATGTAGCGTCCGCCACTGAATTCAAAGTGCAACCACTTAAGAAAGGGGCACGACACGGAGGCCAATGTTGCTCTCCGCAAACTTGGTTTACTATGTTGATGTAACTGTAACAGCGTCCATTTTGTGTTTGTGTTCGGTTAATGAATTAGCGGCCTTTTTCTCCATTAATGTTTGTTTTTTGTTTTGTATTAAGACGGGCCAGCTTTATAATTTAGCCACTGAGTCACTGCTCTTTTGCCTTTGGTCATGATTGAGTGGTTTTTGTACAGCAGGGGTTTCTCACCGTCCAGGGATTGTACTCTCTGCTTATGCATGCGAGACAACTTTTTTAAATAACTGATAGCTGCAATGTTATGGCTGAGTGAAGACCTTCAATGTACGAGAAAGCTTCCTCAATTAAAGTAAACAGGGATAAAAGAGGAATTATAGACAGGGCACGGGGAGTTTGACGCATCCCCACCACTGGGAGAGAGTCTCAGGTTAGAGCGGGAAGGATTGAGGGGCCTGCTTGGGCTCAACAGACTTCCAAAAGAAAAAACTAGGGTGGACAAAGTTTGCACCAAATTGTGGAAATGGTTGCTTCCCCCATTGCTGTATTCTGGTTGCTAATAACCTAGTGGCCTCCAGCTTTAAGAACTGATTCATTACACTTGAGTCATATATGGCTATGGTACAGAAGACCGATAACATTGGTGAACATTTGTGATCTGGTCAGCACTCAGTTCAGGCAGCTGCTTTATACTTTGCAGTACAGGACAGAGAGAAGAGTTTGGTTGTCATTAAAAACCAGAATAATGGCTTTTCAACTTCAGGCTACTTTGAGACCACTGTTTGGCACTAATGTCAAGTGGTTGGATACCGCAAGTGCACTCTTGAGGAAAACAGGAGAAATGGGAAAATGAGACATGACTTACTCAGTTACGAGAGATCAGAAATGTGCAGGTCAATGCCAGGAATTTACCAGACTGCCCAGAATGACCTACCCTCCAATGAAGACCTACCCTCCAATGGAGGATAGTATGGACAGACACATGGTGTACTTTGATCCTAGTGTTGGGGTGGGGTGTCCTTTTTGTCCTGAGGTTAAATCTGTGGTTCATCTTTTTGTGCAGTTTACACAGTTAGATGACCTATTCACCTTGTTACCTCAAACGCATGCCACAGGGAGCGTAAGAGATGAAGATGTGAGGAGAAAGAATGGACTATGCAGTTTGATGAGTCAGTCTCTGCCTGTATCATTCCTCAAATGCACAGCCATTTTGTTATAATTCAGCAAAAGAAAATCTTAGCTCCTGAGCTGTTTAGCAGGTTTTACTTTTAAGGCTACTTCAGCACTCCAGGGGATAAATCTTATACAAGCCACGTGGCCTGTATATTCACCTTGTTCCCTCAAAAGCATCAGCTTCTAAAGTTAGGTCTTTCCCTTCTACTGGCTATTTATAGACCATAATATTCAAAGTAACGCAAGGATATCCCACTTTTATTATTAAGATAGCTATCGGGGGGGGGGGCATCATTCAATAACTCCAGGGGCAATGCAGGGGTTGGTAGCTGCATGCCACATGTGTCCTACAGGTTGGTATGAAGGTTTGAAGGTTATGTGTTCATTTGAATGGGGACCAAGTGTTATTGACTGTGAAAGACATTGATTTACTAATGACTTATTGTTTGGGGAATGTAGCATGAAACTTTAAAATATTTCTCAGTTCTCACTTCCTCTTCTTCAAATCTCTCTTCCTCTCCCACCCCACCTATCTCTTCTTCCCAGTTGACACTTTAGCAATGTCCCAGCCTCATTGCCAAGATCAAAGTTCACACATAAGTGAAAGGAGTGCAGGAGAGAAGGGGAGAGGCAGCAAGGAACACACACACACACCCACCCACCATATTGGGACACTCACTGACTTCACATGAACTAAACAGTACATAACATAAAGGAGAACACACCACACTGGGATACTCTCACTGACTTAGTCAATCCAAGTAGTGCTTAGATTAGTGCATCTGATTTTAGAATCCCAGTGAACAGCTCTGTCAGTAGTTGGTGATTTGAGCTGGTGGTGTTTTCTACCACCTTCCAATCCCCGTTGGTTCCCTGATTATTTATTTACTCTTTCCTCTGCCTGCTTTCCTGAAATGAGAAAATGGACTTGAAAATGGTTGGCATCTGATAATCTGTGTAGAACACCAATTATACAGTGATTAGATCAAATAAACACTGCGCGCTGCAGCCTACTTGTGATCTACCTGCTTTGCTCTAATCTTAGGCATGCTCTTATCCAGCGTTTCCAAACCCAGTCCTCAGGACACCCCAGACGATTCCATGTTTTTGCTCTAACCCAGTGAACCTAGGCCTAGCAAAAACGTGGAACCGTCTGTTGTGCCCCGAGGACTGGGTTAGGAAACACTGCTCTAATCCACATGCTTTAACTGGGTTTCCAAGAACAGGGTTGTTTTTCACTGCTTAATAAGATTAGATCGGCAAAGTCACAGGGCATTTTCACTCTTGAAGTTTTTTTCTGGACCCACTTGCTCTCCGAGTTCAGTATATTGAGTCAACTGTGGTAGCTGTTTCTGTGCCCCAGAAGGGTACAGAGAACCAATCTAACACTAACCCTAAATTGTACATTAAGAACAAATGACTCATACAACCCAGTAATTTTGACATGTTTTAATGATGATGGCAACATGCAGGTGCTATAGTCTCTGAGTACACACACCGTGCTGCGATTCCGGGCCTGCAAAACGTCTGTTGCTTAGGTGTCAAAACACACACGATTAATTAGTCTGTTAATCAGCAGTCTCCGGTACATTACTTAATGACCACCAATCCATGGCCTCATTACACAAATCTCATTAGCATAAGCCCATTGTGATGGACAGATATGAAAGCACCAGGTCTTCATAGGTAAGAGAAGCAGCTCTCCTGCGTTTTACTGGATGTTGGTCCTCTTTCTCCTGTCACTTTCTCCCTCTCCCTCCATCCATATGCTTAGTATTTCCCAAGGAAACAGATCTGGAAGACTGGTGATCTGCCAAACATGGCAGATGCCCCAGTCAGGAGACTGCATACCTGGCTGAAGCAAGTGGAAGGGAATCTACGCTGTGGCGCAGTAGAGCTCTGTGTCCTGAGGGCCCCTTCCTGCTGCTGTGTTCTTCATGAGAACATCTTCTTCAGTTTGGAGATGAATCCTACATCCTCCTTCTCGGGCTGCTCGTCTTCTGTCTTCTGCTCAGCTCCAGTTGTCTCTCCTGCATGCTGGGAGCTCCCTACACACACACACACACACACACACACAGTCAGATACATACACTTTAATAATTAATAAAATTTTTTCTTTAAACTCTTAGAAAGCAAAGATCTTTGGGCGTCTACTGCCCAGATTCACGTTCCAAATCATTCCAAATGGAGGCAGAGAAAGCAGACCTTAGGGGAGACGAGCGAGTGCCCGCTCACCCTGCTGTACCTGCGGGTGGCCGGGTGAACCCTTCCACTGTGCCCTCCACATCCGTCTCTTCCTCTGCGAAGCTCAGCATGAGCTGGCGCTGTCTATGAGTCAGCTTCCTGTTAGGGGCCACAAACGCTTTAGTCGCCATGGCGAGGTTTGAAAAAACTGGTAAACAATGCTGGTAAATTAAAAAAAGAAAAAGAAAATTATTCAAATTGTTGTGAAATTGGTTGGGTGTGATATCCACAGCGTGCTTGTTTATTTAAGCTGCTTACTTGGGCACTCTGACTTTGATGTGGACGTAGTGGTCACCGTATCTGCCTCTGCCCATGTGTGCAATTCCTTTGCCGGCCAGCCGGATCCTCTGATCTGTTTGAATCCCAGGAGGAATCTGCAGGAAGCACAGAGAAGCACATTCTTTCACTTACCTTTGCTCTCACTCTCTCTCTCTCTCTCATCCTCATCCAAATGGTTTTATTGGCATGACTGAAGTACAATCCTGCCAAAGCATTGAATATTTTTACCTTCTCGAAATAATAAGTTACAACATAAGCACTACCACCAATATAATGATGGTACAAGTCATTGAGACATTAAAAAAATGATGACTGGCTAAAATGTAAACATATTTAGTAAAAAGGACTGTGTGTGTGTGTGTGTTGGTGCATGTGTGTGTTTATACGGGGTGGTTTAGTTGTAGGAGCAGTAGGAGTGAACAGAGGGTGGTTGTCACTGACTGTCTCCCAGGCGATGACATATTGCTACATATTTTGCAGCAGGGTTGCCGTGTGACCTTCTCAGAGAAACATTTGTTATTTTTCCATGTTGGGTCCCATCACTGATCTGCGGGACTACATTCTTTATGTTTAATGTAAAAATGTCACACAGGCTTTTACATTTTACAGTAAAGGAGATGAGGTAAATCTCTCTCAGCCTCGCGTGCAGTGAGAACATATTCTTTCCTTTTTCGGCATGAGGTCTTCCTCTGGTTGCTCTTTTCTAGACTGCAGTCACTGTCTCTATACTTGGTTTAGGACCTGTCTGGTTAGGATCTGTCTGCTTTGTATCTCTGACAGTAATGAGATCTTTTGCCAATTCATTCTCTCTGTTCAGGGGCTGATGGATACCAATTTGCATTGTTTGAGTTTCATAGCCCCCAGTGTTTTTAAAAAAAAAAAAAAGTTTTTACTGTCTTTATACTTTGGTTTAGTCTCTCTCTATCTCAGCCGTGTCTCCAGTTCTCTCCCAGTCTCACCATGATGTCGATGGTGCTGTAGAGACCCTGCGCTCGTGCTGTTCCCCCCAACACAGCCTGGGCCACTGAGATCATCACGTCAGAGTGGACATCGCACCCGTCCCGCCGAAACACTGGACTCCTCTGGACCTGAAATACAAACGCAGGCTTATAACATGTTTAACCACTAGGAGCCTCTGACATAGCTAAATCGATGCAACTTTTTAATTATGCAACTTTACAAGATGACAAAATACTCAAAACTGTTGTAAACAGGTTCTACACTGGTAATGTGAAATTTCCCTTCAAACTCAGTATAATCCATGCACTTCCTACATATTAGGAAAAAAAGGTGTTGTGCTTCATGGCATTAGATTCAAGCCCGAACAGTGCTGGGATCCGGTAGGACCGATGGAGGAGGAGTCTGGGATGCGGTAAACTCACTCTGAATGTGATGTGGATTGCCTTCTGTCCAACAGGCACACGGACCGTCTGCCCATCTTCCACTCCTAACACACACCCACAAAGTGTAAAGACATAAGAAGTTAATATATATATAACTTTTTTAAGATTATATATAACTGTCTGCTTTGTATCTCTCACAGTAATGAGATCCTTTGCCAGTTCATTCTCTCTGTTCAGGGGCTGATGGTCACTTGACCCGTTTTAGTTTCATTGCATTGTTTTAGTTTCATGGAGGGGCTTCTTTTTGACAGATTGTTTCATTGGGGTTTCACTTTTGGGTTTCTTTAACTGTACAGCTGTACCATCAGTAAAAACGCACGCACTCACGCAGCACTAACCTGCAGGTACTGGAACCATGACGTTATGCTTCTGTTTGGTCTGACCTGTTCCTCTGCACAACACACAGGGTGTGATTATTATGGAGCCCCGCCCACCACAGCGCCGACAAGTGGAGCGCATCAAGAATGGGCCCGTGTTTATCGACTCCTACACACACACACAAAACAACACGTTCGTAGCAGTCCCAGTTTGTATCGTAAGCTATGTCTAGACGGTTGCCATGGCGCTCTCACCATGCCTGTGCCACCGCAGTAATGGCATTGCGTGACCTTGGTGCCTGGCTCGTGACCTTTGCCCTCGCACCGCGGGCAGTTATCCTCCAAGTTCACCGTGATTTCTTTGTTCACTCCTTTTGCTGCCTGAGTGAACGTCAGTTCCATCACAAACTACACACACACACACACACAAAACACCAGTTGAAAAAGTAAGGACAGTTGGATCAGAAGTGAGTCACAAATCATTATGGTAAAGTGTTCCCACAAAGCACTTATGCAGTTAAAAAAAAAGTAAACGACTACTACTAATTAGCGAAATAATTTATTTTATCTGGCTTCCTATTCAGCTGCTTTTGGATGATGCCTTTTTACTGAACTCTAAAACATCTACAGTACTCCAGTCTGGAAATATGCCGTTCTGGGGTGTGTAGCTGACCTCGGGCGGCTGCTCAAACACAGAGCTGAAGTCCCCGAAGCCTCGTGCACCAACAAAGTCCCCAAAGATCTTCCGGAAGAGCTCCTCTGGGTCCATTGTAGGCCCACCCCTCCAGTACTGCTGCTCCGCCCCCCTCGCACTCGGACCTGCCGAGCCATACGTGTCATACTGCTTCCTCTTCACCTCATCACTCAGCACCTGTGCACATGCACACGATTTTATGAATAATCTAGTTATATGTGACCATTTGCTCATTGGGTAACTCCATGCGAAAGATCAAACACATCACTGATTATATCTGGCCAGAAAAAAGCGAAGGGCTAAAGTTGCGCGCCTAACCTCATATGCTTCTGCCAGCTTGGCAAACCTCTCTTTTGCTTGTGGGTCGTCTGGGTTGGTGTCGGGATGGTACTTTTTAGCCATCTGTGGAAAGAGAAATGTTCGAATTTCACTGGCATATATCTCTCGCGTTATGTAATATCCGACAAGGATGAAGATTTACAACATATAGCGAGTGCTATATGTTGTATGTTTCCGGGTACCGGGTACCACGTCTACCACAGTTTTGGGCTCTTACCCACCTGCTATTACTCATCAAAAGTTTAGTCAGAAATTGATAAGGCGCGAGTGGATTTTCGAGTGGCTCTCCAGCGCACCTGGTAGTAGGCTTTCTTGATCTCTTTCTGCGTGGCGGTGCGCGGGATCCCCAGCACGCTGTAGAAGTCCTGCTGGTCACGGCGCATGCCACTGCTGTGGAAGGAGCGCGAGCTGGTAACACTGAGACTCCTGAGCCCTGTTACAACACGCGGGGGGGTTTTAGAACAAAAAACATGCAGTGAGATATTGTCTCCAAGTTCTCGGCAGCAGTATGAAAACGATTTTGGTTAGGTCATTCATTCATAAACGGACACCATCGAGCGTTGTCAGTGCGGGCAGAACTGACAGGACGGAATGTCCGTAGACGTCAGATAAAATTACTATTACTAATGTGATTAAAACGTTTGATAAACAACAATATTCTATTCCGCTGTGTGCATTTCTAATTGAGATAAAGTTTCAATAATATTGAATAATAAATGACATATTTTACGACTACAGAAACGACTAGAGTCTAGCACCTTCGCATTTGCAATTGTGTAAAGCACTTGCATCACCCACTGCTTACGAGACCAAGTCCTCAAACTAATATTTTGAACAGCTATTCTTTTGATCGCATCAATGCTGCACAAAAAGCCGGGCAGTAGTTTTGAAGACTCAGTTACTTTAGGTTATGACAACTTAAGACAACGTAAACGGTGTAGAGAAACGTAACTTCCTTTGTACCTCACCTGACAACTCTCTCAATGTCACACCGTTGTCTCTCCAACGACTCGTACTGAGCCCTGGAATATAGTAACGACATCCCTTTATTGTGAGGGCACATATATTTCCAATCCTATATGACATGAAAAGCGCAGACGTCGTACTGAGTTGAGCAAACGATTTAGATATCCAGCGTGCAGATCTACAGACAGTGGAGGCAGACATGTTTACATCGCTATGAAGGCCGGCTCGTCTCTGCGCATGCTCGCGGGATATGGAAGTTCTTGATTTACATTATATCGCCACCAGATAGCGCTGTAAGCTCGCAATTTCCTTTGAACGTAATTTAGCCTAATATATCTACACAACACATTTATATAGCATCCTCTTGCGAATATATATATATATATTTTTTTTTATTTATTTATTTATTTTTTTTTTTTTTCTTTTCACATATATATATATATTTCACACACACACACACACACACATATATATATATATATATATATATATATTCGCAAGGGACTGGCATTGCTGGTTCCAATTCCTAGAAATTAAGTAGCACTTTGCTTGGACAGTTGATGACGAATTTCGAATAACGTCATTTATCTCTGGAACTAAATATGTATATGAAATCCAAATTATTTATTCATATGACATTACTCGTATGTGTAATTATCTATGTTGTTACAGTGTCTTAAACCTTTACTTTTTTAAGTTATTGTAATTTTCTGTTTTCCTCTAATACGTGCTACCGCCTCTCAGCCAGTCTGGAGGTCGGTTGTGGTTGTCGTGGACGCGGAGTGAGCTCACGCTGGGGCTTTCCGTTCTGCGCTCAGGCTGTTGTTTCTAGAACAGGACTCAGCACTGGAACATTTAACAGGCCTTTCCGTCATGGGCCCTGGGGATTTTCCCATGCAGTGCCCCCCTGTGGCGGCCGGGGTTACGGGCAGCTTGCCCACCCGCTCCACTCCTTGCTAACGAGTGTGGCCAGTGTCATGATGATGTCGGTTTATCGTCACGTGTTTTTGGTCTCCATTCCCCCACGCTGAGAGCTGTGTTCCTCTCTGGGAGGGAAGCCCAGAGAAATAAATACTAACAAAATGTGCGTGAGTGCACTCTCTCACTCCTTTTTCTGTTTATTTCAGTTCAAGCAGATCATGATAAACAGAAAATCGACATCGTGTAAGAAAGTTCAAAGGTAAATCTTAAATACCAAATTCCCTGTGTATATGGATTTTTTAAAAAGTGGATAACAATGTATCAACACAATGCATTCACTGATCATGGAGACCAATGGTTTCTATAGTAACCGCTGTATCACTATAGGAGTGAGTAAATTTAATAACCTCATTAAAACTGTGTGTGTCTGTGGGAGCTGAAAGACCCCCCACCAAACACACACACATACACAAACAAACCCTGTTTGCTGATTGTAGTATTGTAGGATTAGTCTGATTCTGAGTTTGCTCATCTTGGGTGATGTTCGTCTGCAAGGGTTAAAGTTGTTGGGCTGTGGGTGGGTGTGCTGTCATGTTAATGCCATTGCTGCCTGGTTTTGTTGTACTTGAACCTTCATAGCTGATGTTGCCATGGAATTAGAAGCCCTGTAATGTGTGAGTGTGTGTTTGTGAGTGTGAGAGAGAGAGAGAGAGATTTTTAAGATGCCTTTAATTGATCAGCTTCCCACTTTTTTACACTTTATCCTCATATACCCTTTACACTCTATCCTTGTATACCCTTCAAGCATCCTTATATCTACTATAAACAAAGAAAATCAGTGAAAGATGTACTTCAATACACAGAGATTCACAGTGTGTTAAAAACTCTCCAGACTTTTGACACAAAACACTGTACATAATCACCCAGCTAAGCTCCAGTTCGCTCAGGTACCAGAGCATCTCTGACTAGGTGGCCACAGTCCTGTAGGAGCTACCTGGATGTAGATATAGGAGTTATTCTTTTTTTATGTGTGTGTGTGTGTGTGTGTGTTCTTTGTCTGGATTCCATTAGCCCCCCCCCCCCCTTCCCCATCAAAGTTTCTCCACTCTGATTGGCTCTGATCACTGCCACATGCAGGTCATGGAGGCTGAGTGTAAGCGGAGTCAGAGGTCAAAGGTAAGGAGGATGTCGCCCATTTTACAGAATTAACCTCCATTCACTGTCTGATTATGGGACTGCTTAACTCTTCACATGCGCGTTGTTTATACGTCGGGTGTCATGTGACATCTAACTCTGACAGGCTCTCGGAGCAACCTAGCATACGCCTGCACCGGATTGCTTACTGGATTCATGACTCTCCTTACATATGGCTCTTATCAGCCTTCAGTGTTTGGGTTGTTTAGGCTGAGACGTTAGCATGGTGCCCCTAGAAGTATTTTGTGGTGAGTGTTTTTGAGACGCTCTTATTTTTCACTGATAGAGATAAAGGCGTGAAGAGGAGAGTGTGCTCACACCTGCCCAACAAAACTGAACTCACCTTCCTCTGGCTAGTATATAGTTCATATAGTACATAGTTCATGTGTGTATGCCAGATATTTAACTCGACAGTTATCTGAAGATGTAATAAAATCTTGATCTTTCAGTTACCGAGCTAAAATTTTTTTTATTTGTGTGGCCCGTCCATCCAGTCTTGTAAACAAGTGTATTTATGTGTTGGCAATGAACAACAGCACAAGACAGCGGTTTGAAATATTTTAACGGAACATTATGACAAAGCGCTGCTGGGACCAGTGGTATTCCCTCTCCACCCTGTGGTATTCCTTACTGGACCTGTGGTATTCCCAACTGGACCTGTGGTATTCCCAACTGGACCTGTGGTATTCCCAGCTCGACCTCTGGTATTCCTGACAAGACTTGTTGTATTCCCTACTTGGTGCTCATTAATGTTGGGCATAGTTTTGTGGGACGTTCTTAATTAAATCACTCTGAATTGTGTGTGTGGGCGTATGTTCACAAATACAGCAATCATTCAACATCATTCTACCCCTTACCCCAATGGAAAAAGTATAACAGAGAGACAGAGACTGTTGGGTGGAGTGCGCTGGGTCTGATTTATTAATGATCGAAAGCCAAAATATTTTTTTTCTCTTCCTGTGTTTGGGAATGGAGGCAGATGAATTGCTGATCTCAATGTGCAGGACCAAGGCCAGTACTGCTGGAGCCATCCCAGGTGTGTGTGGGGTCATGTCCCGTCCGAGTGTTGACTACAGACCTTTCGTGACGTGAACTGAACTTAAGCCACATGCCGTTTTGGGGAGCTGTGCGAGAAGAAGAAGCCAGAATTGCAAAAAAAACAAACACAAAAGATGGAAAGATACTCAAGCTAACCCTTGCATTAAAGAACGACATTGTTACACATGGGCCTCGTTTCCCGGCACTGATTAAATATAAATTGCGCAAAATTCTTTTTATTTCTCCTGCGAGATGTCTTGTGCCAAGCAGAGGAGGAAGAATTGCTTGACATGTAACATGACAAGCCCTTAGTTGGCGTGTTACTGATCTGGGTGCATGTATATAATTTGCCCATTGCGACTTAAAAGAGAAAGAAGAAACCAGCCCTATTTTTGTCAGCGCTTTCTATTTGTGCGATTTCCTTCGGGATCGGAACGCCCGCGGCGCATTACAATTGTAGGTCCCTCAGCCTACGACGGGTGTGTGATTCAGACGTCTTAAACGTGTAATTACCCTCAGATGCAGCCGCGCGAGGGTCAGAGCCTGGCCCGTAATTACGCTCAGTGTAAAATTAGCTGCTCTTTGTGTCGTCTGGTTAGTCTTAGTTTAAGGTGACAGACGCTAAATCAATCCGTGTGAACCTTTTTTCCCCTCTCCTTTCCTCCTTGTACCATTTCTCCTCTCTCTCTCTCTCTGTTTCTCTCTTGCCCTCTTTTATATCATCAGCAAGCCTGAAAACATCAAATGTTTCATATTTTCGTGACGGTTTCCAGATGTGTCTTGCTTTAAAGCCTGAATCAGCGTATCATAGCTCCTGTTCCAGCCCTTCACTTACAGGAAACGTGGTTAATGGAGATGCAGTTGCTCTAGAAACCGAGCTGTTATTCTAACGCATTTGTTACTCTCCATTCAAAACCCAAGTGCTTTTTCCTCCCTGCGTTTTTTATTACTGCATTAAAAACATTTTCAATGTACCACTCATTGCTCAAAGTTTCAGAGTAAAGTACTGAGGCCAAAAGAGGCCATCTTTTTCTCCTGCTGAAATAACATTTTATATTCAGAAAATGTATTGAAATACATAGAGAATCTGAAGTAGCCTAACCAGTGTTTATTTAGCATGTCCTCATGGTTTCATTCGATTCCAGATAACAATTTCATCTTTTCCTTCTTTAGCCACTTCACTAGGGGTGGCAAACACACTGTGGGCCTGTACATGTTTTATTTTTAATGAAACACCATCATCTGAAACCAGTCAACCACCTCGCAGTTTTGGCCTCAGCCACAGTTCTTCAGTGCTAAGTCAGGGGAGGCCACACTCAAAATCCCCTCAAAATGCACTCAAAATCCACTCAAAATACATTTGGAGGCATGTTGCCTTTTCAAAGGGGCAAGGGGGCCTCACTTGTAGCTGTACTGGAAAGGGGAGTGTTCAGGGTCTCAAAGCTGAGCCTCCCATTTGTTGCTGTCAGCACTTCTGTCCAATAGTGAGCGAGTGCCTGAACCCCTAACGCTGCAAAGAAGCACAAGCCACGAACCAGTCCAGTTATTTCACGCCCACGACACCTGCTCACACACACTTAGCCACCAGAAGCCTCAGACTGTGTGTAAACACCCAATTCACTCACATGCAAGTCTCTTGGCAGAGAGATGAGGTGGAAACTAGGTCTCTGGAAAGAGAGGGTTTTTCCCTTAAGACATCCAGCAGTTTTCATCTAAATATGTCTTTGTATGGTTTTTAGATCTTGGAAGCATTTCCTGCATTTTTCTTTTTTTCAATCTTTTTTTTTTACTTAAAATTTAAAATTAAATTCCACTTTGTTAAAACAGTCCTAACTACAACTACTGGAAAAATCCTTTCAAACAATCTTTCTAATAAAGGGGGTGATTTGCCAGCTAGCAATCTGGAACCATCTTTTGGGAATAATGCCACCTGATTGCTTAGTGGTTAGAGCTGGTATTACTGGGAAATGGTGAGGTAGTCTACTGGTCAGGACTGGGTTGGTGACAGCGGCAGATGCATAAATTATTTATCATATGATATGGATATAAGGTTGTTTGTTTTGTATTTTTTTTTTAAAAAAAGTGAAATCTTGGAGGATGGTGTTGTAGTGGGCAGGCTGAGTTGGTGTTTGAGTGGGTGGAGCTGGAATAAAATCAGACAGCCATGGATTACATGTCACAAACCCAAGGAATCAATCACGTCAACTTGCGAGATGGAGCTTTCCATATCATTAGCATAATGCTAAGGTGAAACAAGGTGTATCAGAGGAGCAGCCAGGTATAGTAGCGATCGTATTTTCAAGCTAAGCTTCACTATTTTCAAAACAATGGCAAACACACATCAAGTTTTTGGCTGCAAAGTTGCCAAATGGAAAAAAAGAACATGTAAGCCTTCATCTATTTCCAAGTAATCTGAATGTCAAAGAGAAACGGGAGCAGTTTATTTGACTGTTCCAGCCAAATATCCAAAGAAAACTCTTTGCTGTAACCATTTTACAGAGAACTGACACTGTGCAAACATGTTGGTCAACCAGTGAGTTTGTTTGTTTTGTGTTTTATTCCTCGACTTTGGGCAACAACACTGCAATTTGCCAGATAATGTTAGACAATTCATGCCAGATTCATGCCAATTGCTGACAGGACACTTATGGCCAGGAGATGTTGACAAAACAAATTAGGGAAAAGGTGAAATTCGGGCAAATATTAATGAAAACATTTTGTCATATTATTACCTGTATAAATATTTCCTGAATAAAGCATATTGCAATAAAGTTTGTCATTATAAGATGCTAATATAGCATTAGCAAGTTAGCTAAGTTATATATTAGTTTAGCTAAGTCATGTGCATTTGCTTTCAGGCAGATATCCCTGAAGACAAAGTTCTCCTACAAGCGGTCAAATACATGCATGATCTGTGGTCAAGAAGTAGCCAACGTTAGCATTTTAGATAGACAACCACACACAATGGCTAATTACATATCTTTCAACATGGATATGAGGTTTGTTGTGACATTTTTTTGAGCAGGGAATTCAAGTTTATTTTCTGTTATTCTGTTACTAGTTAGATGCCTTTCTCCAGAGACTTTCTGTGATGTTCAAATCTGGATGTTTATGGGTACAACGTAGCTTACTGGCAATGGGGAACAATGTTGCCTAATTTTAGCAATATGCTGTTAACTGTTTGATAATGCAGTCACATCAAAGGCTCATATTATTTGATACCATTTCTGACTCCATAGTGAGTGACTCATAAAATACATTACCATTCTGATATATATACTTATAGGCAAATCTATACTATATAGGCTTTTCTCATTTTCTTCAGACTTGGTTTCTGGTTCAGTCATGTGGCTGAATTAATGCAGTATTTCCACTTCCTGACTGAGCAGCATAGAGTAGATAGGAGTACAGAAAAAATGGTTTGTATGTGTTTGATGAGCAGAGTTGAAGGTGAGCAGTTAAACTCAGGCTGAAGGCACATCACAGAGAGGTGGGTGGAGACAGAGGCAGAGGCTATTTGCATATTTATATATCCATGTGTACTGAATGAAAGCAAAAGTGAAGAGTAACATCTTTTAGGGCATTAGGGGATTTTCATCTAGGAAATAACTTATAAATGTGTATTTTTTATGAACACAGATGAGCTTTTAAGAGTTTAATCAGTGACTAAAGAAGGTATTTGTCAAGACTTCTTAGTTTCCCTGTTTGTCTGTGTTGTTAGGCCTCCTGCCAGAAGATTTTTCAAATGAACCTGGCAGAACAAACTTGTGTATAAATCAAAACATAGAACCTTATGTATGTATGTACTCCAATACCCAAACTTTAGATCTGAAATGAAAGAAACATTTGCATCGAGATTTTCATTCTCATGATGGCATCTTTCTCAGGCAGGCTATCCTTGAACTCCATGTCCTTGGTGATAGGGGTCAGAGTGCTGCCTGTAGTCCCAGCTTGGCTGCACTCTCACTGGGAACGCCGAGGGGTCTGGCCACCCCTGTGGGAACCCAGAAGGATGATTCCTGGGACATCTGGCACCAAGAGAAAAACAGGACACCACAACCTAGCAGTAAAACTCCCTGTATCCTGGGTGCTGATTGGGATAGAAATCTGCGCTGCAGTGACTAGCAAACAGTGATCACTAGTAAAAGTGATCACTAGTAAACAGTGATCACTAGTAAAAGTGATCACTAGTAAACAGTGATCACTAGTAAAAGTGATCACTAGTAAACAGTGATGACTAGTAAACAGTGAACCATAACAGGGCTGTTTGGCCAGGGAAACACCAATTCTATTATCACTAGTTCGGCTCCATTATGCATATGTTATATTGTTAAAATATTGGTATTGATACTAATCAATATTCAAATGCTAACAAAAGTTTTAATAATTAAAACTATGGAGGATTTGTAGTTCTGTTGTTTACACATATCACACATAGAAAAACCTCCTCTCTGGGGAAGCTTGGAGTCCAGGAGTGAGTTTCTCTTAGTCCACGCATGAGTCTCTCTGGGTCCAGGAGTGAGTATCTCTGGTTCCAGGCTTGACCCCTTCTGGTTGCTTGTCCTTCTCTCTGACTTCATCTCACTTCTCTGTTCCTGTCTCTGTAGCTCCCTGTGTTCACCCTTCCGCTCCTATGCTCTCTTTCTCTCAACACTTCTCTTTAATTCTCTCCATCTCTTTCTCTCTCTCTCTCTCTCTCTCTCTCTCCCTCTATCTCTCTCATACTCACACACACACACTCTTTTCTGTGTCTCAGACAGGCTCTGTTGGTGAGCTCACAGTGAAGATTTTAGGTTTGGACAGCAGCAGGAGTGAGATGTGTTTAGAAGTGTGTGTGTGTGTGTGTGTGTGTTTGGGAGTGTGTGTGTGTGTGTGTGTTTGGGAGTGTGTGTGTGTGTGTGTGTTTGGGAGTGTGTGCATGTGTGTTTGGGAGTGTGTGTGCGTGTGTGTGTTTGGGAGTATGTGTGTGTGTGTGTGTTTGGGAGTATGTGCATGTGTGTTTGGGAGTGTGTGTGTGTGTGTGTGTTTGGGAGTGTGTGCGTGTGTGTTTGGGAGTGTGTGTGTGTGTGTGTGTTTGGGAGTGTGTGCATGTGTGTGTTTTTGGAAGAACAGGCGTGTGCCGTCTTGAACCACCGCACATTTAAACTGAAGTCCTGAGAGGAGTTCGTGCTTTCTCACACACACAAACACACACAGTAATGAACTCTAGGTAGGGCTGTGCTGGTTACTGAGAGCAGGCCTGTCAAAGACCTCATCCTGCATCAGTGTGGCTGTTCACTGCTGGCAGCTGAGTGCTGTCATCCAGACTAATTCCTCTGCTACATATTAAATCATCACCCCTCATTTTCATTGAGATGTATGTGTTCTTGCACGCGTGTTGGACTACAAAACACACATGCATATCAGCGCAAAGATGCATAAACACAGACTCCACCCTTCCCAGTTTTTCTGTCTCTCTCTCTTTCTTTCTCTTTCTCTCTAAAGCCATATTGTTCTTTTCATTCTGTAAGGGAATAAGGCGCCTTTACACAGAGCTGGAGCTTTCTCTCTCTCAGCATATTGTCCTGATTTGCTGTGAAAGCAAGAACATTCTGTGCACAGCAATCCCATTATTTGTGAAAACAGTATCTAATAACAGACAGAGACAGGCTTACCTTCATTATCTGATTCACTTACATGTCTTTAACAAAACAGAATGATGAAAAATAAAGGAGAAACGTGTCTCTTCATGTGTGTGTGTTTGTGTATCTGCATATATGTGGAGGTGAGTGAATGAATGTGTGTGCATGCATCTGTGTGTGCTTAAATAACAAGGAATACAAAGGGGAGAGAGAGTTGGTGAACAGTTGGAGTGCATTGATCAGTGTTGTTATAACAGCTGTGTGTGTGTGTGAGAGAGAGAGAGAGAGAGAGAGAGAGACACACACACAGATAAAGGCAGGAGAAAAAGTGAGAGAATGTGCATCCGGGAACTGTCACCACACGAAACACACACACACACACAAAAGAGCCTGATTGTGCAACCTTTGAACTCTAAAAAAATGCTGATTAGGAGAATGTGGCAGTTGAATAGTGCACACACACCCACCCACACCCACACACACACTCACCGTGGTGTAGCATGGCCCAGACGTGTGCTTGCACTCTGTTGTTTTGGGCCAGTTTCCAGCCGTTCCTCCTGGCTGGCTCTCCTGCCTCGGGCCTGGAGGACGGTGTTGTAGTGTGGCCAGCTGGCTCACACTGCTTCAGCTCACTCTTCACCTTCCGCAGTCTTCTTCAACCCAGAACACCAATCTGCCGAGGGCTTTCTCAAAGCCGGCATACCACGTCCGTCAATCAGTCGGCGGTACTGTGAAAAAAAACTCTCGCATTTATCCTTTTGGCAGATGCTTTTATTCAGATGGACTTACAACAAAGGCAGAAGTACAACACACCTATCACACGAGTTGATTTCACCACAAGATTCAGTTAATAATAACTAATGAGATTCAGACATGAGGTAGTTGGATAAAGAAAAAAGCGTAAATTAGCCATTAGCAACAATAAAATCATAATGCAACTCACACCGTTATAAATATTCTGAACTCATAGTGCATTATACTCAAAGACAAGACACACAAGAACGTTCCTAACAGCTACTTAGGCAATACAGAAAGTGTAGCGGAATGGGTCTGGGAAGAAAACAAAGAATCCAGAATGTTCTCTCCTCTCCGCCTCAGACAGGACCGGAGCTGGGAGACCGACCCAGAATGCTCGGCATTCCGGCCCAGATGTTCGGGTCTCGGCAGGGCCGCCACACGCCTCTGGGTTTCGTTTGGCACTCCAGTCACACATCCATCTCCATTAACATACAGATCCTGGATCCAGCGCAGACTGGTGGAAAGTAATGAGTCAAACTAATCATGTTTGTCCTGATATAAGAGTCTGGACAGTGAATAAGCTAGTTTTTATTAATGCTTCTTAATTCCTATGCTGGTTAGCATCCACAGTAGTTTTCTTTGTGTTGGCATACAAAAGACACCAACCTATACTGTGTTTCTATACAGAAAACATTAACATGTAATATGTTTATATACAAAACACCAACTTGCACTATATTTATGTAAAGAAAACACTAACCTGTAATGTGTTTACATTCAGAAAAACCAAACTGGATGGGCGTGCAGAGAACACCGCACTACTCTAACACCTTCTGCCGCTTCCAGGACGTCTACCCCTTTACTCAGCCACTATCCTTTAAACCTTTTTTCATTATCTGAGTATTAAATTGTCATCATCTGTCTTTTATTATATAATGATATTTAAGTCTGGACATGTATTCGTTACTTTGCAAAGTAATTCCATCAGTTTTACTGCGGTTTGCTTAACAGACCTTGCTCTTTGATTAATCGCCCGTTTGATTAATTGCCTGTTTGTTTAATTCCGTGTACGACCTGCTTTCTGATTCCCCTTTAGGCACTGGTTGGATTACCCTGTTAATAATCTGTAATAAAGACTAACCTTTAAGTTCTAGCACTCGGACTAGAGTTTATGATGTAGAAACGGCTAGACATGAAACCGTATAACATTCATTTAGATGAAGACTTGAAAATATAGAAAACCGTAAACAAAAAATCTGTGCTGCAGCATAGAATTACATTAATGACTGTTCCACTGTTTACCACTGACCTGCATTAAAAAAAAAACACACACATTGGCACTTAAAACACAATTTCCCACAAACAGAGAAAACCTCAAATCAAAGTCTTGGTGCTGTACTGTCAACCAGTTAGCTTTTCCCATGAAGAAAGAGAGTTTGTCTTCATCTGTGAGACATAGCGCAGTAACCATAACGACCGGGTCAACAATGCGAGTGGCCACGCTGTTTGTTAACACCCAGGTGCCGTTCCCGTGTGGATTTAGCCGCGTACGGACTCTCCCACGCTGACTCTTTCTCCGACCTGTACTTCCCTCTTTGAACATCATTTTATGGAGTGTTTACTCACACAGTTTGGATTGGCCCACACAATTCCCATTCGTCGAGGGCCAGGTTTTATACCTGACTGAGTGTGATAGGGTGCTGTTGACCCTAATCAAAACCATGCTCTATAATCACTATGCAAGCACAGTAATATCAGAGTTGGATAGAGTGTGTGTGTATGTGTGGGTGTGTGCATGTATGTGTTGTTTGAGATTTGTGTGTGTTTAGAGTGTGTACAGTAAATCAGGTGAGCTCTTTTACTGTAGGAGGGTTCTGTCAAATGGCCATTAATGACCAGCAAGTGCCTGTAGATGTTGAATAAGGAACAACTGATACACACACACACACACACACACACACACACACACACACACACAGTAATGGTTGACAAGGGACTCTTCAGAGTAGAAGGACGGAGAAGGCAGTGTTGGACTACACCTCACTACACACTGTACACATGTGTAACAGATTCTGCTGATGGCTGTAACAGAAGAAGGAATAACTCCGTGAGAATCAAATATAGTAAACATTTATATCTGTGTGAAGTTTTATGTGTTTTACATTCATTCAGTCGAATGGCAAATATTTGTGTGTACGTGTGTGTACACAGTGTGTACATGTGAGAGAGAGGGAGAGAGAGAGAGAGAAAGAGAGGGAGAGATGGACTGTAGCTTTACCCAGTGCCGCACACTCTGTCACACACACACACACACACACACACACACACACACACACGGAAGGATTATGGGTCCCTCCGTCAGGTCTCTGTTTGGCCAGGCCCGTCACCATGCCGTCGTGGACACAGGGCAATGTGTCATAACACACACAAGAGCGCAGCGCACGCGTGTGTGTGCGCGCAAAAGACGTGGTCTAGACGAGCCGATGAATAATGACTTCAGGACATGCGAAGCGGTGGGAGCCGTGTAGAATAGCTAATTATGTCTGTGAACTAATAATAACAGTAAGAAGAAGAAAACTGTGTGTGACCCGTATCTGTGTGTGTGTGTGTGTGTGTGTGGAGTTTGTGTATGTTTCTATGTCTTCCAGTTTTTATGTGTGTATGCCTGTTACTACAATAACCACGACCAGTACGACAACCTCTCCGTATTAAGTATTCAAACAGTGTGCTCTCTCTCAGTGACAACCTGAATCACTCTGTCCTTGGCTTGAACTGGTTTTGTTATTGGTTTACTGGTTTGCAGGTTTTTCCCAGTAAGACATTTTTTCCTGAGTACGTCAGAAAAGCAACAATTTGCTACTAGCCCAAAAGGTTAATAGTGGAAAGTGTAATGACTTTAGTTCCACTGCTACTGGGCAGTACAGTCTATTCATTTCTTTAACTAACTCTATTCTCTGGAGTTTCAGAGTTTGAACCTATTTACTGTATTCCTTCAGTTTCAAACATTGATCAGCTCTGTGTGTGTGTGTGTGTGTGTGTGTGTGTGTGTGTGTGTCCGGGGGGGGCGGGGGTGGAGTCTGTGAGGGAGATAGAGTCTGCACAAGTCTGCACAAGTCTAAATCTTTGAATTTGGGGCTCTGCTGCCTGCTTTTTTCCCTGTCCAATATTTTTAGCTCCTGAACCAGCCCCACCCACACTCCTAGCTCCACCCCCCAGTCCTCAGCCCACTCCTAGCTCCACCCTCCCTGTCCCATTTCACCTTTCCAGTCCAACAGTAATACACACTCTGACCTGTTCCTGCTGTTCTGGGATCAGCACTCCCGCCATTACCATAGGCCTGTTCTCCTGGCTGTTACTCCCCCGTGATTCCAAAACCCATCCATCACGTTTGCTCTCAGAAAAATTACGGCCCAGTGTGTTTACCTTATGAGGAAGATTAGAAAACATCTTATCTGCTTGACTACAGCAGGGACAGGAAGTAGCGTGTAATATCACTGTGGGCTATTAGACTGTGTGATGCTAATCTGTGCTCCAACATCAGAGCAGCTCAAACATGGCAGTTTAGCCCTGACCTCCACACACCCTGTTTGGTTCTGAGCAGTGTAAAATCGCATGATAGTTATGAACAGTCAGACTTAGCTTCTTTTATAAATATCTTTGTAAAATAATCTGTGCTTGGTTTTCTAAATTATTTCAGTTTAATGATAGCCACTACAGAGCATTTTTCACTTTGAATTCTCAAAAACAAAGAAACAAAAACCTTTTAAGATATGGTCCAGGCAAGTGTCACGTGAGTTTCATTTTAGGATGTGGTTTTGGAATGAGATTTTACGCTGTCGGTCTTGCTAACCAGCGCTGATTAGCACGACGGGACCCTTCGAGGTCCAAGCAGACTTTAGCCGTGTTGCTCTGGTGGGGCGGAAGTTTGACGCAGAAGCCATAACTGAGGCATGATGCAGCACTGAGGCAGCGTTCCCTGCGTGGTTCCCCCCTGCGTCCAGTCGCAGGTCCCACCCCTGCGGAAGCGGGAGGTCGGGGGTCATACTGGTCTGCTTACAAATGCTGTGTTGTTGTTTAAAGTGTTGTGTTAGTGTTTAAAGTGCAGTGTTATTGTTTAGAATATTATAACACTGATGTAGCCAGATGAACTGTCTCAATCCATTCTGGATGCGGTGTTTTTTCTAGAACTTTATAGAACTTTTTTTTTCTTGAACAGGCTTCTAAATGGCACTTCATAGACCTGGTCCAGATACACTACACCAATGGTGCCTCATATGTGCCAAGCCCTTTGTCTATGTTATAGTTCTCGTTGTCTAACGAGAAGCCAGCACTGATCTCAGGTCAGTCCAGTCAGTCTGCAGCATGCAGGGAAACAACCATGTGTTAGGGAATTTAATGATTCATGTTACATTCTGAATTAAATGTCTCTCTCTAGTTAAACTAGTAGCTGGTCAGG
>JAOXYF010000020.1:3468812-3495454 GCA_028565775.1 Sternarchorhynchus goeldii | reverse complement strand
TGTGTGTGTGTGTGTGTGTGTGTGTGTGTGTGTGTGTGTGTGTGTGTGTGTGTGTGTGTGTGTGAGTGTGTGTGTGTACTTTAAGCCGCTTTATTAATCGATTGTTTTTACTTGTATAATATGTGTATATACACTGTGTGCACCATGTGATGACAGTGTTTGTCCTTTGGGTGGTGGAGAAAAATCACAAATGCTTGAGTGTCAGATATTTCAGGTGAAAAGTCTTACAATACTTCAACCTTCTTTGAAAAGAAAGAGAGAGACAGAGAGAGACGGTCTGAGAGAGAGACAGAGGAATTTTGGTCAGTACTATTGTTTCAGCTGCTTCGACATCTCTCCTCGCTCTCTCTCTCTCTATCTCTCTCTCCCCTCTCTCTCTCTGTCCTCTATCTCTCTCTTCTTTCTCCTCTCTCTCCTCTCTCTCTCCTCCTCTCTCACTTTCTCTCTCCTCTTTCTCCTCTCTCTCTCCTCCTCTCTCTTGCTTTCTCTCCTCTTTCTCCTCTCTCTCTCTCCTCTATCTCTCCTCTATCTCTCTACTCTCTCTCCTCTCTCTCTCCTCCTCCTCTTTCTCTCTATCTCTCTCTTGTCTTTCTTCTCTCTCTCTCTCTATCTCTCTCTCCACTCTCTCTCCTCCTCTTTCTCCTCTCTCTCTCCTCCTCTCTCTTCCTCTTTCTCCTCTTTATCATCTCTCTCTCCTCTCTCTCTCTATCTCTCTCCAGTCTCTCTCCTCTCTCTCTCTCTCTCTCTCTAGTCTCTCTCCTCCTCCTCTTTCGCTCTCTCTGACCCTTTACCGCCTGATGTTATATTTAAGTGCCCAGTCACCATTCCTCAACTGTGTTCCCTCACTGTTCTCATTCACATAGTCTTTCTCAGATGAGCTTTCCACAAACATAAACAAACGCACACAGGTATTTTACATTTAGGTTTCGAATTCCACGTCTGGCGTGCAGGCTGGATTCCCCTGGATTCTCGCACTCCCACATCTTTCCCAAGTCCCCTGAGCTCTGTCCCTGAGGAAAGTTTCCTTTCCCGAGCCTCTCTGGATCACAGCAAATCTCAAACTTCACTCTTCCCGCCAGGCAAAGCCAGCCATTTTGGCTCTGCCCTGAATCAATGTTCATTATCCGCTTCATTGTCTGTATCCTCTTGCCACAGAAGAAGCCAAAACCAACAGCAATCATAGTAAATACTGTATAAATGTTATTTCAAAGCATCATTTATAGTGTTTATATAAATACTCTCATGCATAACAGATGCGTGACGCTGACATTGTATATGGATGTACAGATGGAAAAGAGAGAGAGAGGAAGAGGGTGAACAGAAGAGGGGTGTTCTCCAGTCCACAGTAAACGTCATTAGCTTGAGCCAGACAGGAAACTGCCATGTAGTTAAACTTTAGGCCAAAGGCAAGGTTAGTCGTGGACTTTTTTTTTTGTGACCTTGTTTGTAGGCAATGCAATAAAAATGACCCTCAATACTGTAAAAGTTGTATGACTTGTCAGGAACCTTGAGAGAAAAGATGGTAATAATGGACTGAGAGAAGGAAGAGGGTCTGAGAGAAAGAGAGAGAGAGGGAAGAGGAGCTGAGGGAAAGAAAGAGACAGAAAGACAGACAGGCATGGTCAGACAGCGAGAGAGAGCTCTGTTTCCAATTATCTAAAGGCGGTAGAGAATTGGAGGGACCGGGACAGGAAATGAAAGAATGAAACTGTGAGATTGCCAACAGATTCCTCTCCACATTCTAACTTCTCTCTATACCTCTCCATTTGTCACTGTCTCGCTCCCTCTTTCTACCTCCTCCCTCCCTCTCCCTCTCTCTCTCTCTCTTTCTCTCTCACTCCTGTGTTTTGTCAGAAGGAAGGAGGCATGCGGGGGAGGACAGGAGGATGTAGGGCAGAAAGACAAGATGAGGAGACAGAGAGAGAGAGAGAGGGGGAAAGTGAGAAGGAGAGATATAGGGAGGGGGAGAGTGAGGGAGACAGGGAGAGGTGGGATGGGTGGAGTGTGTGCAGCTGGCTATTCAAACATCCCATATGAACCATGAAAAAAAACACACATGCACAGAGGGAGAAGATGATGGAAAGTACCTGGCTGTGTGTGTGTGTGTGTGTGTGTGTGTGTGTTTGTGTGTCTGAGCAATAATGTGAAAATGCACATGCCAAAGAGCTCTGTGGGACAGTGAGAGCACATAATGAGAGAGTGTGTGTGTGTGTGTGTGTGTGTGTGTGCATGTGTGTTTGTAAGGTGACAATATATATCTTTATTTATATTAAGTGCTTTTGAAGTTGTGGTATCTGAAATTGTGGTATCCATATACATGCATGCTCCTAACACACACACACACACACACACACACCACAAACTCCTTGGGACCACAAACACTTTGACTTCAAACCATTTATTCATTCTCAGCTCTGAAAGATATCCTCAATCAGTCTCCATTAATACACACACACACTCACACATGTCTGATGTCGGATTCATATTCATAATAATGTTCTTTTTCTGGCTCAGCTCTGACAGATTTGCAGATTTGTGTGCTTGTGTGTGTGTGTGTGTGTGTGTGTGTGTGTGTGTGTTTAATTGTGTGCTTGTGCGAGTGTGTGTGCTGGGGAGTGACAGGATTTTGAGTTCTGCTCTTTAAGAACTGCTATTATATAGTTCAGTACAGCCTAGCCAGCTGAATATATATATATGCTGAAAATACTATCAAAAGTTTGGGCACACCTGATTATTTTTAATAGTAACAAAGGCATTTCAATAATGGATTAATTTCAGACTCGCCCTCTTCTTTCAGAACTTTAGTCCCTCACCCTACAAGTGCTCTGCATATGTGAGATTTTCTTCTGACTGATGGAAAAGCATCACAGGTGGTGCCTCATGAAGCTGGTTAAGAACACCCAGAGTGCACAGAGATCACCACGGTGAAGGACAGCTACTTCAAACAGTCTAAAAGATAAATAAATATTGGCTATCAAAGCAAAATCACATACGTGTTATTTCATGTCATGTATAAAATGTAGTTTTAAATGTAGAAAATAGTAAATATTAACAAAGACTAGGTGTGTTTGACTGGCACTGTAAATAATTCTTCCTGAAGCATGGAACACTCCAGACCATTGAAATGGCACATACAGGCCCATCCAGCCATTTGACCTCTGACCCCTCCCGGCTCCTTGACGCACCACTGCACAGCAACAGCTGTGTGAAAACAAACAGTGGCGCCAAATCCACGGTGATGCGTCGTGAGCGTCCAAGAGCTCGGGGACGGTTTCATAACCCCCAGACCTCCATCACACCCCTGTTACAGTGTCTCAGAGGAAACACAGTAGCCCTGATTCCCAGGAACTTTAACCAACCAGAAACTGCACAACACAACCAGCACAGATATGTGGGCGGACACTAAATATACATCTGCCGTTTTATTGATGCTAATCATGACACTTTATCAGACATTGGAGAATTCGTATTGAACAAGTGCCAATCAGAATCCTTTCTGTTAATTTCCAATCTGAGATTGTCCTGGATGGCCTTCGTTATGAGGCATGTGACGGCGGGAATCAGTGCTGCGGTAAAATGCGCTGAAGAGGAGGAGGAGGAGGAGGAGGAGGGTCTGTTCCATTCCCAGAGCTTTGGGCTTCCCACTGGTATGATTCTGAAAGTGGCATTTACAGGCACGCCAAGGGAGGAATCATTAGTGTGCTGGGAAAGTGGGAATGGTGTTGTCCACTTTGGAGTCGTTACAGATGGAAAGAAAGAGGAAAAACAGAAGATGGTAGAACTTCAGTCCTGTGTGTGTGTGTGTGTGTGTGTGTGTGTGTGTGTGCGTGTCAATCTTGGTTTTCACCCAGCTCAGAGACGTGATAAGTGATTCTTTATATCTCCCTCTTGCACTATAGTTGCTGTTGGAGTCTGGCTGGAGAGGTGAGAGGTGGGAGCTGGGATGGTTTATGGTACCCCCACCCGCACCACACCACTGCGGGCCCTGCAGTCCGAACTACAGAGTGATCAACCAACCTACAGATGGAGGCAGGAAAGCGCAGATCATATGAGAAAACGGTGGAGAAAAGGAGCACATATTTTTGTTAAATTATTTTTAAAAAATGGAAACACAGAAGGACAACTGTAGGAATTAGCTGAAGGAATTCAGAAGGGTTGGACAGAGGCTACGATCTGGTCTGTGTCCAGCATGTCTGTCTGGTTCTTGTATTGTGTTGCTTGGCGTTTGTATTTTGTAAGGTGTTCAGCTTGTGAAGGAATGTAGGGTGTGTAGGATGTAGCACATTGGGCTCCTTCTCCGCTCTGGTGGACACACTCCAACCTGACGCCTAGTGCCATCTCAGGTGGCACCAACCTTGTGGCCCCGGGGCATCGCCATGGAGACCATCCCATGATTACTCGAAGGTCAACCCCTCCTCTCCCTAAAAGTCCCATAAAACATACAAACCTCAGGATGACCATAGCTGCTTGAGAAGAAGCATTTGCGTGAAGTTCTTTCTGCCATTTATCCCAAAAGTTGCAGAGTCAGTGAGGCAGTAGGCAATGCAGCCTTCTGGAAGGTTCTGGAAATGGACCGCAGGCTAGGAGTAAACGTTGGTCTGCTTAAAAACTCTTTTGGGCTTTGATAACAGAAACAAAAGAGTTGTGCAAGGCAGCACCATTTTGTTTGGAGACAAAACATTCTGGCTTGGTGACTGTTTGGGGGGGTTGGTGGAGTATATTCAGTTGATAGCTGTAGTCGAGCAGTTTTTCGAAACAGTTTTAAATCAGAGCAGCCATTATTAAGTGATTGTGGAAAAGGGAGGGAGAAATCCTGAGGGAAGGACTCGACAGTTGAACCTGAAACACAGCAGAGCACAAAACCAGTGATGGAGGAAATCTCCCCAGTCTAGACATGATATTACAGCTTTTGGAGACCTGTATGTTGATGATACTTTTATATCTTTTCAGTTATTGGTGAACACATTTTCAATTCCCACAACACCACCTCTTTCGATACCTCCAGGTGTGCAACTTTGCCCGAGAACTAAACCCTGAATTTCCAGTTTTACTGAACCCTACATTTTACCACTCCCTCTCCCCAAAAGCATAATGTCTCAGCATTATGTATTTATCCAGTCACTACTGACTGATTCTTTGCAGGGAATTAAATCTTTGTGGGAGGAAGATTTACAGATCGCTTTCACTGAGAAAGAGTGGGCTGTGTGGAATGGTTCTTAAAAGAGTGCATTCTTTGGTTTGTGCCAGATATGAAATTATTCAATTCTTCATCAAATTTGTGTTGATGTGCTGTACCTGTTTGATCTTGACCGCAAGCTTAAAAAAACATTCAATAGATTCTCCATTCTGCATGTGCTCGCTCATACAAGTTCAATGGGCTTTAGTGCAAAACTTTAGTGCAGAATTATCACAAGAATAGTCTAAGTGTCTAAGGCTACAGGCAATGAATTCTTGCCACAGATTTTTAATGCAGTGAGGCTACTTTGTGGGGTTTAAAAATGTCAGCTTTCTGATCCCTGGTTTATGTCACTATGAGCAGTTCTGACACTATACGTTATTACAGAGTGTATCTTTCATCAAAATAATCAGAATTTTTGGGGGGATTTCTCTGCAAGCCAGTAGTTTCGTTGTGTGTGTGAGTGTGTGTTTACATGTTTTTGTTGTGTGTTACAAGACGCGCATGTGTGTGCACTTATACACGTGTGCATGCGTGTATGTGTGCTAGAATGTGAACATGTGCATACATGTGTGTGTGCATTTGTGTGTGTGTGTGTGTGTGTGTGTGTGTGTGTGTGTGTGTGTTTGTGTGCGTTTGTGTGTGCATTAGAGATGAAGCAGAAAAACTCATCTTTCTTGCTGCTGTGTGTGTGGTCATTTCACCCTGCAGTGAAGTCAAGGTTCCAGGGTCATTGCAAATCATACTAAATAAATCCTGACCTCTCTGACCTCTCGGGAGCTGGACTCCCGTGTGTGTGTGTGTGTGTGTGTGTGTGTGTGTATGTATGTATGTATGTATGTATATATATGTGGGTGTTCACATGTATCTGTTTATCTGTGTGTGTGTGTGTGTATGTACGTATTTATATGTTGGTGTTCACATGTATCACTGTTTATGTATCTGTGTGTGTGTGTGTGTGTGTGTGTGTGTGTGTGTGTGTGTGTGTGTGTATGTTGGCCATTGTGTTACGTATACCTTATACCCAGAGTATTTTTACAGTATATTTTACAGTGCTTCATTTCATTAGCCTCTCACTGTATTGACTACATCTGGCCTTTGTTGGAGAGATCATTTAAAACACTGAATATCATTTCAACTTGGCTAATCACGGCAGTCTCTAACTTCAAATGGTTTTTAGCAGCACTGGGATTAAAATTTTGCGGCCAAACATTAAAGATGCCTTCAGAATTCTCTCGGTTCTTAAATTACAGAGCAAGAGTTCCAGACATCACCATCGAGCTTATGAAACGGAGGGCAATTTATGGGTTACATGTTTATTTATGGGATGCACATTGGGAAACACGCGTCACGATGTCCGCCCTAGCCTCCTCCTTTGCCCCGTGACTGTGTGGGCGTGTCTGTGTGACAGTGTGTTCATGTGTCGAGTCTGTTGTATGAGTGTGTGTGTCGTAAACGTCGTGTTTGATGTCGGTCTCGTTATTGTTATTCGTTATCGTTATTCGTTTCACCTGTGTCTCTTCAAGGGTGTGTGTATTTAAGCGTGTTCGTGTCACTATGTTTTCGGCGGTCGTTTTCGACGTGCTGTCGCAGTTTTGTTTTTATTTGTCGGTGCTTGTTGACAGTCACAATAAAGAAGTCTTTATTTAAGACGTCTTTATATATGTCACAATAAAGAAGTATTCATGGGATACACTTTTATCGAGTTTTAGGGAACGATGAGTTAAGGAGTCACTTCAGAGAAAGACAGTGAATACACACTCTCAGCAAACTTAAACTCACTCACACACTGGATGATCCAGCGCTCTTAAACTCTCTCACCCAGTGGGCTATCAAGCACAGTTACACTCACTCACAGTGATGTAGCACAGTTAAACACAATCTTATGGATCTCTCATTCTTTCTCTCTCTCTCAACTCTCCTGCCAGTGTAGCCAGTGTTTTGTGTGTTTCCTACTAGTGTTGTGAGTGCTGTGGTTTCAATCAGAGCATTCACACATCCAGATGGATCTGTGTGTGGGAAACTTCCCACGAGTGATTTATCGGTGCTGGATGCGAGCACGTATAGAAGAGAGAGCAAGAAATTGGCAGACATGTCCAGTCTTAATAGACACCAGCCCTCAGGTTTCCTTCTTTCTTCCTCATCTCTCTCTCTCTCTCTCTCTCTCTCTCTCTCTCTCTCTCTCTCTCTCTCTCTCTCTCCCCCACCTCCTCTCTATTTCTCTGTATTTCTCTCTCTGTCTTTCTCTTCATTCTGTCATCTGTGCTGCTGCTACAGGGAAACTGCTTTGCTTCTATTTTGCTGTGGGATTCTGCGTATGAGAGAGATTATAACCCATGTACAGCGCCTGCTATTCCACTAACTTGCTAAACGTGTGCTAGGGAGGCAGATTAAATTACACCAAACACTCTGCAGGCAAAATTCATAACATTCCAGTCCAGCGTCATCCGTGGCCAGAGCCGTGATGTGCTGAGTGACCTGATGTTTCCCCGTCCACCCCACCAACGGCAACGGGTATCTTTTATTCAAACTGTGTTTTGTTCGCTCACCTTTAAAGATACACTCGAAAGGCATTGAATAACCGCCTGCCGTTCCGCTCGCCCGCTCCGACGTGCAGCAAGACCCGCGCAAGCTTGTGACTCCAATCATGACTGCTACATCTTCTAAGACACTGTAGTTGGTACACTGTGTATCACTGTTACACATGCTTGGTGATAGAGCACGTTCCTGGGCCCTGTGAGACGGGCTGAGCATTAGTGGAAAAGGTCGTTCATGATATTATGAGACAAACCCTGTACAGTGCAGCTCTCAGTTGTAGCAGATGTGGATCACACTGGGAAGGACATCAACAAGGGTCTTCTTGGGTTTTGTTCAACTGCCCATTCCTCTGGATCCAGGGGTCAGTCCAGGTTTTTGTTCTCTTCCAACACTTCATACGCCTGAATTAAGTAATCAAAGGCCGCTGTCTCCAGAAGGAACCCAGTAAATACACCTAGAGCCTGGGTTTCTGTAAGGACTGGACTGAGAGTGTAGACTATCTGCTTCCAGATATAAAGCTTGATCTGGTTTAGGGTAACAAACAGCTCTGCTGAAGCTGCTCGGAATGTTGAGCATAGTTGAACTTGGATAGTGGCGGCTTGTTTAGCTGACACGGCTTCACGTTCCACTCGGAGTATGTGTGTGTGTGCGTGCGTGTGTGTGTGTCTGTGTGTGTGTGTCTCTCACTCCCTGCTGCCTCGTCCGTGTTGTCACAGCAGAGTTGCTGGGCAGGAAGGCTGTTCTCATGCAGTGTCTGTCTGCCATGGAGGAGGAGGCCTAGGTGACATCAGAGATCTGTCTTCCCGCTATCTCACCCATAGCTAACAAGGTGTTAAACACAACAGCCTTTAGTTTCCCTGAATCTCTCTCGCTCTCGCTCTCTGTCTCACACACACACACACACACACACACACACACACACACACACACACACATACACACAGAGCAGTCTTTGCTCCCAGAGGACAAATAACTAGTCTCACATCTGCATAAATAACCCACACATTCTTTTACTTTCCGATCAAATCATTTCTGGCACAACCATTATCCCAAGTATCCGTGATTTATTCATAGCTCACTTTACGCCAGTAATGTTCGGTGGTAACTGCCGGGAACATTTTATCAGATCAGCGCGTTGCAGTAAGAAAATGTCACTTGCTGCACATTTCCATGCAAGGCTGTCTGGAGGGGATAAAGTGAAACTCTCTCGAGCCGCTGTCCCTGCGCCCACACCGGCTCCGCGCTCCGGCTGAACAAAGACCGGCGCGCGCAGGGTTTCCGACCTCGTTCCTCCTGGGTCGCAAACACGTGCACAGCGGCCAGCGCAGATCTGAAAACTAGCAGCAGCTGCAGCTGAAGATGCTTCGCAACTCCTTGCACCGAGGCAAATCTGCATCCGCTGACTTGTAGCAACACGCAAGCTTACCGCCTTTATTCTTGGCAAATTCGGAGCTGCAATTAAGAACGACTAAACCACAGAAAGTGCATTTCAGGTAGCCCAGAAAATAAGGGAGAACAATTCAGTTTGTGCTTTTCCATGATTTCCACATCAATGTGGCTGGAAAAACCAGTATATCCAGTATATGGTGTGCTAGACTTTTCAAAGCATAGAGAGCATGGTTTCACACATTTTTGGTTCAGGTAATATAAGTCACCAAAATTAAAGTGTTGTTCATTTAGGTGAAATGTTAAACTTATCTTAACATGAGCTTTAACATTTATTACTAAAATTTTCAGTCAGAGGAGCTGTGCAGGATAGAGAGTTCTGGAAAATATATTACTGCTGTATTTAAAAAGTACCAAGTAGGTATTACCATCAATTCATCCATCCATCCTGAATCCGTTGTTGCCATGTCAACCAGGACCAGAAGGGCGGTATTGCCATGGCGAGGCAAGTGCTGAAATGTCTTATGCTGGAATTCCGGTGCTTTCCTCCAACCTTTCAGAAGGAATTTGTGAGTGTGTTTCAGCGTCAGAGATCAGGGTCCCTAATGCCTGAGTTATCAGTCTGAAAAGCACATTTTCATCCTTATTGCTGGACAGGTGTATTTTATTGTTTTTTAGCCATTTCTAGCAGGGGGGAATTGAGAGAGACAACAATTGTAAGGATTTTTTAGCAAGTGTGTTATTTCCTTATGTATTAGTTGATATATAGATATACAGTATATCTTTTCATTTAACCACAGAAGATGAGCACAGAAAACCAGTCACTAGTATGTTAAGGATTTTAGACTGTAGCGGTATGACACATGGAACACTGCTGTGGATGCAGTATTTAAAGTGGAGGGGGAACAGTGCTGTGGATGCAGTGTTTAAAGTGGAGGGGGAACAGTGCTGTGGATGCAGTGTTTAAAGTGGAGGGGAACAGTGCAGTGGATGCAGTGTCTAAAGTGGAGGGGAACAGTGCAGTGGATGCAGCGTTTAAAGTGGAGTGGAACAATGCAGTGGATGCAGTGTTTAAAGTGGAGGGGAACAGTGCAGTGGATGCAGTATTTAAAGTGGAGGGGAACAGTGCAGTGGATGCAGTGTTTAAAGTGGAGGGGAACAGTGCAGTGGATGCAGTATTTAAAGTGGAGTGGAACAGTGCAGTGGATGCAGTGTTAAAAGTGGAGTGGAATAGTGAAAGTGGATGCAGTGTTTAAAGTGGAGGGGAACAGCGAAAGTGGATGCAGTGTTTAAAGTGGAGGGGAACAGTGCAGTGGATGCAGTGTTTAAAGTGAAGTGGTCTGCAGGCTTGGCAACAATGCAGCTGATGCGAAAAACATTTGAGTGAGTTGATTCATAATAACTGTTGTGAAAAAGGTGTAGGAGAGGTGTGGGACCAACCCAGGAGAGCAGTTTTGTGTGTGTGTGTGTGTGTGTGCATGTGTATGTACGTGTGTGTGTGTGCATGTGTATGTACGTGTGTGTGTGTGTTGGGAGCATTCTCCAGCATACTAGAAGCATGACCGCAGTCTCCAGCATTTAGGATTTCATCATCTTAATTAATCACAGGCACCAAAAACTACTTTGTTTTCCTACACTCTCCCCCTTTCTTAATACACACACACACACACACACACACACACACTTACACACAAGCAAACAAAGACATATACACAAGCATGAGAACACACTTGCACACACACACACACACGCCTACACGCACGTCTCACCGGAGACTCGTTTAGTGGCGTTTCAGCCTTTCCAGCACGGTAACGCAGCCCTCCTGCAGTGCCTCCTACAGCCTCTGCTAAACAGGACACACACACACACACACTTCAACTTCACCTCTTCATCATCTCTCACATGCCACATTGGACACACATACACACATTCACACCTCATTCACATACATACATACACACACACGTACACACCCCATTCAGTGTTTGAGTGTTTCCCAATATTGTGTTTCAGCTTTCCTGTAGGATTGTCTTATAACAGCATAGTCTCAGGGAGTCTTATAGTCTCTGTGAGTCTTACATCTACATTGACTCGGTGAGTCTTGCTTTGCTTACTTTACTTTTGCTCATTTTGATACAGGACTGCTTTTACTCAACAGGACGCTTGAGAGCAGGACAATAGGGATTGGTCTGTTCATTATACAAGCCAGCACACACATGACCCAAAAAACCCATCGTTTTCTTTATATATTGTTCTGCTCAATTTGTAATAAAGGTATATTCTTTTTCTTCCTGCTTTGAAAATGTTTATGTAAGAGTGCCTGTAGGGAGAAGTCAGTCTTCCATGCCTTAAGCATGAAAACAACCTATAATGTTTCTTGTTGTGCTCTTCTGTGGCAGTGTTATGTGTTTATTATTCTAAAACTTTTAGGCGTCACGATGAGATCAAGAGACTCTTTTTTAAGGTGATTTGAAGAAATTCTGCAATTTTTTTTTCTGTTATTATGAACGGCTTGTTCTGATTCACTTACCTACTGCATGAGCTGCTGAAGGGAGACAGAAGCGACTGGCTTTGAGTGACGGATCGTTCACAAGCAGTAAATGGTAAACGCTGTGCGACACGGGCAATGCTCTCGAAGAACCCGAAAGGGATTCTGCAAGTGTTCTTTAGGTTAGAAGCCATGTGGTGTTCCTGTGCGCTGTAGTACACTGTGATGCACTTGAAAAGCACATTTCAAAACCGCGTGATCCTCCTGCACACACCAACACAAACTCTCTCCCTCTCCCCCCCCCCCCCTCTCCCTCTCCCTCTCTCTCCCTCCCTCTCTCTACTTTTCTAAACCAAACCATGCTACTGCTTGTACTCCACTCTCCCCTGCGTGTGAGTAGTCCACCCTCAGAGTAGTGTAGGCCTCTGCTCAGCTACTGATCAGGTTAGGGGAAGCAAGGTTGGGAAAGGACCAGTTTGGCAGAGACCAAACCAGATGCACACGTGTTGTGCGTGTATGTGTGTGTGTGTGTGTGTATGTATGTGTGTGTGTGTGTGTGTGTGTGTGTGTATGTGTGTTCTTAAGGTCGTTTGGGCTCACTCTGGTTTGGCTAGGGTCCATAGTGTGTGCACACTGAGCACCAAACCCCCAATCACCATTATAGTGACACTAATTATGTTTGACATTTGAATGGTTTGATGACTAAGTTCCATTTGGGCACTGGAGATAAAGGATGAGAACGAGGAATCTAATGATTCTACAGTTATGGAGAAAGTGACATAAATCTCTTGTTCACGCATGTTTCTGCAGCTTTTAACGTGCATTGGGATTATTCATCCATCCAGAGTTTAAACCCTCGAGCAGATGAGCATTTTACGTACAGTGATGCCATCACTATTACATTTTTTAAACTGTTTTAAACTGGTTTAGCATAGAATAAAGATGTCCTAACTTGGTATCATCAAACACTAAAATGGTGTGACAGTCTTTTGAAACGATTCTCTCTCTTATTCACACTGGTTTGTTTCCTTTCATATTTATGGTTTTGAATAGAATTAATAGAATTAAGTGTATAGAACACGAAGTTCTACCATTATATGTAGATAAAATGGAATTTAAATTAAAAGCCTCAGGAAATACTGGAAATCGGAATCATAATGAACAAACTAAATCTAACATGTCTGGAAACCCAAAGAAACAGATTGTCTTTAAAGCACAATAACATGGTTTTCAGCGGTCTAGATTCTGAGTTCGGTACCTGTTACATATACATTTCTACTGCACAAGGACCGAGAGAAGAAGTTCACACATCTGTTTCTCTGTCCAAGTACATCCTGTTCCAGCATTTCCTCACCACAGTTCATCCCCCCTGCAGACGGGCCTATTCCAGCCCAGAGCCTTCTTCCATCTCTCCCACAGACATCCCTCCTGAATGGATGACCTTACCATGCCCTCAAACATGTGCCAGCCAATTTGTATATGTGTATGTATGTGTATGTGTGTGTACATATCTATAAACGTATATATGCACATATACACACGTGTGCGCATGTAGCTGTGATCTGTGTATTTGTGTATGTGTGGGTGGGTGTGCGTGGCATGGCAGTAAGCAGTGTGGGTGGGTGAACTAGGGTTCGACCCTCTCAGAGGGGATGACGGCTTCATGGTCCTCCTGAACTTCACAGTGGAGCAACAGGACTGAAGCCCCACAGGACCTGTTGCAGTCAGTCTGGGGGTTCAGAGGTGCACGGCTTCATGGGAAAGCAAAATAAATGGTTCACTATAGGCTCTTACTAGGGTCCAGAGTTCTTATGATTTTCAGTTCTGTCCTGAGGCTGAAGGAAAACCAACTGTAGGGTGTTGGTTTATTGATCAATTTCATGAATCTGTATTCTGTAGATTGAGTAAAGAATCTGGAACTTGACTATTGTTCTATTCACACACATACACACACAGAATCTGGCGTGTGTTAACATGCCCTTTATTTGACATGACAAGCAGCCATAAACGGGGGTTTTTTTAAGGTGGGTGGTAAAGCTTTTAACTGAGTTAGAGTTCATATTTTGCTCGTGTGGTGCCTCGGGACAGCGTGAAGATTCCAGAGAAGCCCCTGTGAAACGGCCTGACAGAGCGGATTAAAGCCCCGCAAGCGCAAAGCTCTGGATAAACCTCGGAAAGACCTCAGGTGCTGCTGCGAGTTATCACCATGGATACCATCCCCTCCCTACCCCCACCCCTGCTGCTCACGCTGCACGTGGACATGTTTGTGTGTGTGTGATGTGTGTGACAGGCCATGACAGCACACTCCATTCCTGCAGGGTCAGAGGTCAACTCAGAGGTGAAAGGTCATATAGGAAACAAGCCCTTGGGCGACAGGGTGTGTGTGGAGGGCTTTGTCACACAGATTAGGGTGAGACTTGGGGGGGTAACTGTGGAATGGTAGGAAAAGGTTGGAATTATGGTATGGGACAAGGGCTTTGGAGTTTGTGTGTTTAGATAAAAACTCTGGCTCCTTGTCTGCTCTTTATGTTTACTATGTACAGGATTTGAGAGTTGAGTTATGCAGTTATCCATCTCAGTAGTGATGGGTGTGGGTGTGTGTGTGTGTGAGTCCACAAGCAGTAATCCTGCCTTGTCTGCTTGCACAAAAACATCACACGGCAAGACTGAATGGTCTTGGCTTTTGTTGCCTTAATCAAACACAGCTCTGATCCAAACCACAGCTCCTCCTTTCCCCTCCACCACTCCCTCCCCACCTCCTCTGTTCTTCTCCTCTTCTTCCTTTCCCTCTCCTGTGGTATGCTGGGTCAGACAAGCGGGATGGATCACAGGGTGGCTCCTCCTCCTCGTGTTTCAGTCGTGTGCTGGGGCTTCTGGGTAATGTAGTGACTTTCTCGCATTTTCTCACTTCTGGGTAATGTAGTGACCTTCTCACAAGTTCTCGGTCTATCTCCAAGACATTCACTTAGTTCTTGTTAGATTTAGACACTGCTTTATGGTGTTATCTGACTGCTGATCCCTACAAGCTGTGCCAACTTACACGTGTAACTATATCCATATGCAGATTAATGGCACACACTGACCCCAGGTCAGTGCTCTTGCTGAATTAAGTAAATAAATTCCATCCCATCCCCTTCTCTCTCACTGCGGGCATGAAAGAATCTTATCACCAGCTGGACTCACAAGGCGTTGCTGCTCACTGATAGTCATTGGCCATTTACCATCAGAACTCAATTTATGTCGTTAAAACACCCCCAGGCCTAATGAAGCAGTTCATTTAATTAGATTTTTTGGTTCTTCATCTTCCCCCTGGTTCTGGTTCTTTGTCTTTCTGTGCTTTGCTTTGCTGAACCTTTTTTTTTCTTAATTTTCTCTCTAATTTTTTCCATTTCTTGTTCTGCCTCCCTCTGTCTAGCTGTATATATTGGCTGCATCTGGTAGTAAGGGCTAGGAAAGTTTGATGGCCAGTCACATATCTGCCAGTACTTGGCACTCTCTCTCTCTACTTGTATGTGTGTGTGTGTGTGTGTGTGTGTGTGTGTGTGTGTGTGTGTGTGTGTGTGTGTGTGTGTGTGTGTGTGTGTGTAGGGGAAGGGGTTATGTGGCCCAGTATAAGCTGTTATCAAGTCTGACCATCAGTATCCACTTGAGTTCCACCCCCTCCCCCGACAATACCTTATTCACCCTGTTTTTGTCTTTTCTCTCTCTCTCTCTCTCTCGCCCCCGCTCTCTAACCCTGCTCTTGGTTTATTAGCACCAGATTTTTCTGAATAAATAAATCTCTGTTTCCCCGTTCTCCCCCAAAACCTCAGCAGCCTTGACTAGTCCTACAACCCGAGAAGCAGACTCTCTCCGTTTGCCACTTCAGTTTTGTATGGATTTCCAATTCTTTCCACTACTTTTTTGTATATATTTCCATGTTTTTCCCTTCTACTGGCCACAGGTTTATTGAAGGGACAGTGAGTCATAATGTTTGTGAAGTCACATCTTGCTGTCACATGTGTAGCCATATGGTTTCATACCGCATAAAAAAGGAAAAGCCTTCAATGTTGGCCAAAAATCTGCGGACATGGTCTGCTAAATAGACCATGTTTTTCCATATTTTGTTAGAAAATTTGAAAATTCAGTTTAATGTGAAAGATAATGTGTAAAACTGTAGGAGCCTGCCATGTAACTCTATCTTCTTCCCATGGAACCTCTGGCCAGGAAGAAACACCCAAAGAAACCTACATAACACATTCACAGAGCAGCTGTGCTCAGACAAGTTTGGGTTGTCGAGTTAAAAAAATGTGGCCATTCAGTAGTAATGAGTCCAGAGCCTCTGAGTTGAGATGGGTGATAGTGGTGGGGGAGGAGGGGACTGAGGGGTTAGCTCGGAGGTTGGGGGGAGGGGGGAGGGAGAGATTAGCCCTAGGACCTTCCACCCACTCCCTCTCTTACTATCCTGACTCTCTACACCTCCACAAGTTTAAAGAACTTTGAGCTTCACTCTCTGCACTTATTTGGTCACAGTTCTTCACATTCATATGATACTGTCCTTAAGGAATTAAGTGGTTTGGCACTGATGTATTTAATACAGCATTTTTATTATTTTTCACTTTCACCTCTTAGAGGCAGCACTGCCATTGTGTCTTTGCAATATTCTCTTCCTAGCACTGAAGTCCAGCCTTTCCCATTAAGATTTGCCAATTGTTCTCCTGTGCAACATCCACAGAAAGTACATTCCTGATTTTACAATGCACCATAAAGTAGTAATATTCAATGTTGTTATTTAGTGTTTCAGTATGATTTCATTCTCTACTTGAGATGGCTTCACGATTGTAACAATGACTTAAGTCCTGGGTGTGGTTATAGTTGTAATGTGAACTCCAATGAAATCGAAATCCTTTGTTACGCCACCATATCACTCTACTGTGTCTAAAGTATGACTATTGCATCACTCCACTGTCTCTACTATATACTTATTGTATCACTTCACTGTATCACTCTACTGTATCACTCTACTGTATGACTATTGTATCACTCCACTGTGTCTACTATATGCTTATTGTATCACTTCACTGTATCACTCTACTGTATGACTATTGTATCAATCCTTGGTATCACTCTACTGGATTACTATTGTATCACTCCACTGTATCACTCTATTGTGTGACTATTGTATCACTCTGCGATATCACTCTACTCTATGGCTATTGTATCACTCTACTGTATCGCTTTACTGTAGCACTCTACTGCATCGCTCTTCTGTTTGCGAGAGGCCGTTGCTCAGTTACAGCTGGTGCCCTGCCAATCTATTATAGCATGGACTGATGTTTAGCTGTGAGCTGAAAGATCTTCCTGCAACACCCAACTTGCCTCTTCTGCCAAACAACTAATTACATGCATTCTTCTTAATGTTACGGTAAACCTTTAATATTCTTTAATAACTAAGCTACCTGTGGTGTTTGGTTGTTCTGTGCTGGTACTGACCTTGGTAGGGTTGATCTGAACCAGGTACAGACCAGGCAATGCAGTGAAGGCATGTGGTATGTGGCTTGTTTGATGGAGACATATTTCTTGTTTAATCCATAAATGTCTTGTTAATCCAGTGAACCTGTCAGGACTGCAGGCGCTGGGTGTCTGTAGGTGCGGCCCATGTGTGTAGTCTGTAATTTCATTTATCTAAACTGTACATTTGACTACAGGGTGTTAACGTTATGGATCCTGCGCACCATTTGTAAGGATATATCCTTGGGATATTTATATATTCTTGATGTAAAAAAAACTTGGAACATAGTTAACATAGCAGAAACATCCTGTCTACAGACTGGAGACATCTGGAGAAAACTTTGTGTGGTGTTTGCAAATTAGTTAAGTAAACATTTTTAGTCAAGTACAACATAACAACACAGTAATATGATTTATTGATATATGTTTATGTGAAACTGCTGCTACCTAGTTACATTAATTCAGCTATTTCATGATTCAGATCAGATGATTCAATCTATAAGTATTAAGATTCAGAACTGTCTTGGCAGTCATGTGGTCTAATTTAGCAGACTAGTCTGAGCCAGAGGCTGGCTATTATTTGCTGTGGTAAAGTCCCAAAAGTTTGCTATATGGGTATTTATTGTAATTATGAAACATTTATTTTTTTAGATAAATTCTATTAAGGAATGAGGCTTTTTGAACAACTGTGTGTGTGGGGGGTGTGTGTGCATGTGTGTGTGTTGGTGGATTGAATATCTGCGCTTTATTAATGCTCTGTCATCACTGTTGCATGGTGAACATACCTGAGGACTGACTTCTTTCTACAGAGTGACCTTAATCAAACGGTTTATTCCGTTACCCTGGATACTAAACACAACAAAGAACGCAGGACTCAAGCAGGGATGTGGGGAAGCAGGAATGGTGAGAAAGAGAGAGAGAGAAAGAACGAGAGAGGCATGGGGTGATAAAGGAAACCCAAGAGAGTGTTTGAACAGCAGAAGAACAGGCGTGATCAGTCTTAAAACAGAATACTTACATTTGCTGACACTGGTAATGAATGAAAGCTATTTAGCAAACAAACCCATTGTTAGCATTTTTGGAAGTAGTGTCCCATTAAGATCCAACTGTCGTGTGTGTGGGAGTTCAGAGTCTGGACCTGGGAAACACTTAAAGTCCAACCAAACTAAACTAGCATGGCTAACAAGGAATAATGGGTAGCTTTGATAGTTTTAACCACAATTTTTAGCCACAATTATCCACTTTCTTTTCATTTTGCTGAATTATTCCCTTAACTTTTGGTATTACAGGTGGTAAGTCATAACATCAGTACAAAAGAGACAGAAAGCCTTTCCATCAAAAGCTAATCCCCTAAAAAATTCCAGAAATGGGTTCAACTTTGTCTTATCTCAGATGAGAGTTGATGTGTCACGTGTCTATGAGTAAGATTTTGTAAGAAACTTGTATATTTGTTAATATAGTCATGAGGAAATGAAAAGGCAAAGACTTTGATAAGGTTGAATTACTGAAACATGAGGATGCTGAGGTTTTTACATCCAGCACCCCATTGCACAATCCAAGCAAAAGATTTTGGCAAGAAAGAACACTGACAAAAAAACATTTTTTTAATCCTTATGTATTTTCTCAATGGACACCATTTTGCTTTTTTTTGTACACATATGTATGTGTTTTTTTACATTAAAAAAAAGAAAAAAAAAGGTTTTGTATACACAAAACATTACAGAGAAAAATAACAAACTTCCCAAAGCAAACAGGGAACTTGAACGCGGATTTGGGAATATTTTAAATAGTTTCAGTCCCTCGCGCTGTGTGAAGTGGCTCTTCGGTCCAGTTGAAACGTTTGGACTTGCCTGGTGCTTTAGACCATCTGTGTGGACCAGACACTGCATATGTAATTCCATAACCTGTGGGGCCTGCAGACCGACCAAGCAATCACAGGTGTCAAAAATGCTGTTTTCATCAAGCCAGACTGGTGCTACTGGAGATTAAAACTCTCTAGATTGGGTTTTTGAGGAAAAATCAAGCCTAGTAGTGGATTAATAGCTTTTTCACGTGATACAACCCATAGATTACTATGCTGATAACACCTTTCACACCACAAAACCTGTCTTGATATCCTAAAATAAGATTTAATCTTTAATATAGGCAGTGCAGGTCATGCCCTGTGCTATTATAGTGATCTTCCAGACCCCTGCCAAATATCCTTAGGTCACTGCGTATTCATAACAACAATGATGTCATGGCAACGAGCTAAGATCCTGCAGTGAGAGAGGCCCTGAATTACTTGGTCCGTGAGGAACTGTAATTGAAAATTGTGTAGAACTATGTTCAGTATTGGCCTGCAAAACCAGCCCATTGTACAATAACTGGAAAAATTGTACACATCTGTAAACATGCACATTCATGAACAATGACCCTGCAACACCAAGGTTTCATCTGTTGTTTAAGGCTGCAATTGAACTTCAGAACAAACAGCAAAGGGGCTTTGTCTTCTTTAGTGTTACAACATAACTGTAATTCTCAGCTCCAGGCAGATGCAGAAGCACAAAGTTCACATGGCTGTGATCATTTTCCTTTTCTGTTAGGAGATGCTACACATGTATACATTAGCAAAGTGTTGATACTAACTTCCTACAATATGCTCAGACAGAAGGTAGGAAAATGCTACCCTCAGTTTGGAGTTCCCTTCGAGTTCCCTTTGTGTCCTTTGTCTGTACATGTGTGAATGTACTGTATAAAAAGCACTTTTAAAATTAGACTTTAGTTTGAGTTAGCCATCTCAGCACTGCCCAGAACCATTTCTGTGGTGAAGTTTTTTGAAGTATGGACCTGTTCTGTGCATTCTGGTTCTTTATTGGTTGATTGTACTCGTTGAACTAATGAATTAGTTCTCCCCATTGAGCTGCATTGGTGTAAACATGAAGTCAAGCTAATTTGTTAAATAACCAGGAAACAGCTGACTGGTAATGGGACAATGTAAATGAAGTGTTTCAGCATCTGTTACACTGTGACAGTATAAAACAGTGCCGGGGTGAACAACAACTTGATGGACAGCAGTGTGTGAATCAGCACTTCTTAGATGTCTGAAAAATATTTGCTGATCGCTAGTTGTCTTACAATTAGAAAGCAAAACACACAAAGATGGTACTTGTAAAGATATCTGAAGCTTCAGGATATAAAATCAGCTCGAGCAAGCAAACCTTCACATAAACAGCACATACTACAAAAAATGGGTAAAAAGTCTCTTCATCATATAACAGTTTATTTCACAGCAAATCTATAAGATGCCTGAAGGAGAACAGGGTGGCACGAAGCTGCAGCACAAAGGAAAGCTGAGAGAAGAACCAATGACCGGTGTACTCTGTTTTAGGCCTTTTAAAGACTTTGAATGCTCAAATCAGTGCATGGTTACTCAAAGAAGCACAGACCCTCACAGACCTCCATTTCATGTCAGTGCATGTCTGTCTAGAGGAACAGCAATACCTTCCTAAGTCCTTTTTTAGAAAAGCAGTCAATCCAATTCTTCTATGTCAACGTGTACTGAATAGTCTTCTTGAACTGGAATAAATGCATTGATATGCATATTCATCTTCTCTCTGGGACCATGGAATCATGGTAAGCTTGTTTAGATGCCCAAATCCAGTGGGGCACAGTGAAGAAAGCCTGCAGTCTTAAGGTAGATCAGTTAGAAGTGTTTCAAATTCTCTCCCTACCCTTGTTTGTCCAGCTCTCTTTATTATCTCAGTACCAGCACCTCTAAATGCATTTCAGTGACACTCTGTGTCCTACTGATCAGCTACATACCACTCCATGGTGTGTTCCATACGTCCTACTTTCATTATAGAGCAATGCGGTTGAAGCCTGGCTTTTCTGTTTACATGTAAAAAGGCACTTTTGATTTAGCAGTGGTGAATACCTTAGTTGGTAATTGCACTTTACTTTGACAAAAGTCAGTATTAACACTAAGTGAACCACGTTGCAAACTGCTCATCTGCCCAATGAAAATGTGCTTGAACACTTCACCCGCCAGCAGGGGTAATGGAGGACAGTGCTCTCTAGGGCCTGGAGGTCTGAACAGCACATTTTTGTATCTAAAAAAATGATGGTATTCTGCCATCTGTGTTATTGTTGGCTGCAAGCTGTTCTTGGATAAGCGGGACAGCATAGTCCATGCCGTTCTGACACGCTGGTGGGCAGGGCATGATCTCGGACTGTTTTTGAGGCCCTGTCCCGTTCTCCAAGAATGTTTTCACTCCCTCTAGCTCAAATGGAGCTGGCTCACCTAGATCCATATCTATAGGAGATTTTGTCCTTCTCCTCCGTAAAACTACCACCACTGCTGCCACTATGGCTACTGCCATCACCACCGCCACAGCCACCAGTACTGGTACGAGAGTGGAGGAAGGCTCACTTTTATTCATACTGGGTTCATGAGATGAAGGCAAGCTTTCGGCAGTACGAGCTTCCATGCAGGAGCTCACTGCTTCCTCCACAGGCTCCCCCAGTGGACTGGCACATATATAGTATGTGCAATTGGGTTGGAGGCCTCTCAGTGTGTACTCTGGGTAGGAAGCGGGGACATTGAGCTGAAGGGGTCTCCGATCAGGCCCAGACAGATTCCAGAAAGTCAGGCGGATCCCACGGATATGCGGACGAGACTCAATGTAACGGTGCAGGTCCAGAGAGATGGAGGTGCTAGTGACATGGTGGGAGCTGATGTTGTCTGGTTCTACTGTAGTGACTGTCACCATAGAGACCCTTGGAGACAATGGAGGAGACTGGATCTCATGCTGGTTCTCGCAGTAAGTCCCAAATGTTGCTGGAGGGCATAAACAGTCCACCTGCCCTTTCTGGTCAAACCTGCATGAACCCCCATTCAGGCAGATGTTTGCTGGGCACATGAGTTCCTCATGTTCCTCAGCACTGCTTGCAGAGGCAGGGGTCTCAGGTGGAAGATACTGATCTATATCCACAGGTTTCTCAGCAGCATCCGGATTGCTGGGGGGCAGAGGAGGGAGAGGTTGCGTAGTATGTGATGCGGTAGTGGGGCTTGGAGTGTTATGCTCACTGCTGGTGGTGAGAATGTTGGACAAGTCAGTGGTGGTTGTTGGACAGCCAAAATCCTTATGCTCCAGCTTTGCAAGTATCCGGCCTGCGTTAACGGGAGGGAAGTGACATCGTGTATCTTCTATCCGACTAAGGTCCACTTTCTTCTCTTTTAGCCAGCTGGGGAACCAAGCCAGAGGACAGAGACAGTTGAAGGGGTTTTCAGCAGCTGTCAGGTGCTTCAGCTTGGGGAGCATCTGGAAGAAGCCCACAGGGAAGCCATGAAGATTCAGGTTACTTACATCCAGGTTCAGAAGCCCCACCAAGTTCTGGAAGTCCTCTTGTCTGAGCAAGCCCAAAGGGTTAGAGGCCAGGTTAAGGTTGATCAGCCCCTTTGCTGATCTCAGAGCAGGTGGCATCTCTGCTAAGTGGTTTTGGGACACATCCAGATCGTGAAGATTTCCCAGGCTTCTCATCAATCCTTCATCCAAAGTGGTAAGTCCCAATCCAGCCATCTTCAGTGACTCCAGGTGTGGCGTCTGCAGGTCAGCAGGTCCAGGTGCTGGGATGCTGTTGAAGCTTAAATCCAGCAGAAGCAACCTGGATAGCTGTAAAGTGGGAAGCACGCTGATCTGATTCCCTTGCAGCTTTAACTCCAGCAGATGCTCCAGACTCTTAAATGCAGCCGGGTGTATGTTCTGGATGTGGTTGTTGTGGAGGTACAATCTCTCCAGCTTCACCAGCCCGACAAAACTGTCCTTGGATATGTGGTTAATGGAGTTCGAGGAGAGGTCCAGGTTGTGCAGGGAGGTAAGAGAGCTGAAAACCCCATCGGGAATCTCGACCAGATTGTTCTGGCTGAGGTCCAGCATCTCCAGCTCGGCCAGACCGAGGAAGTCCTGCGGCTTAAGGGAACTGATGCCATTCTGGAACACATAGAGATGGAGTGTGGAGGCAGGCACATCAAGGGGCATTGAGGAGGAACGCCGCTGGATGCAAAAGATGGAATCCTTGTTATAGCAGGAGCAATTCTGAGGACACGAGCTGTGGCAGTCCCCTGGTAGTACCAGCAGGGGTAGCAGGAGGAGTCGCCACATAGGGGCACTCAGCCGCATCATTGTCCCACCGCTCTCCTACAAAAGAGGGAACAAGGTCAGAATCTCACTGGAACGTTCTGCAAACTAAATACAGTTTCTCTGATACACAGAAATGCTGCACATTACAGACACAGCATGGCAGGATGACTGAGACCCTTCCATTAGGATTTGCTGTAGGCATTGCTCACTACTGCTGGTCTGTGGTAGATGTTTGCACTGTTGACCTAGCCAAGATGACAGACACTCTCTCAAAGATTCCACTGTTTGCTTGGCCAAGTCATCAGCATATCCATGGTGCTCAAACTGTTCAGGGCACGTCCTCTTTTCTCTTTCACTTTCTCTCATTTCTACTAGGCTTTCTCTTCTCTTTCTCTCTTTATTCACACACATGTACACAAAACTAGCTGATGTCATAAAGGCAGGAAATAGACAAATAAACATACCACACAAATACCAGCATCAGTCAGTTACAGTTACATGCATGTGCACACACAAGCATGGTGTGTGGTGCTGAGGTTTATTTTTTTTAAATATTTTTTCCCCCCTACACTATCATGGCTAATTTATCCTTGAATTTTTTGGGTTAGCGGGAGCCGTGCAGGAAGGGCACCATCTGCAGTCCGGGACCTGCCGCAGGTTCCTTAGCGATAGCTGCTCTCCGCTGTTGCCGAGGTCAAGGTTAGGACCCAAAAATGGGTCCTAATGCTAGACTTAAAAAAAAAAGTGCTTTTAATGATGATCATCTCTGATATTATAATGCAGTATTGGTTAGGTGTAATGCTTGTCCAGAAAACCAGAGGTAATATGGGTAGTGTAAGTATCCAGAGGCTTGATGCACATAAAACCAGGCCCAATCTAACTGTTGACTCAACTCCTTGTGGAAGACACTGACATGCTGTTTATTTGGCATTCCTTACTCTCTCTCTCTCTCTCTCTCTCTCTCACTGTCTGTGTCTCTCGCCCGTCACTTATCTCCCTGCTCTCTCTCCACATTGTTTAGTAGCGTAACAGGCATCTGTTGTTGGAAAGACTGAAGTTGATGGCCTTGCGGTGTTGTACTCATTTCCTGATAAATGGAGTTCCACGGCATAGGAAGCATGACACAGAGCAGGCGAGAGAAAGAGAGAGAGAGAAAGAGAGTTTGTGTGGGTGTACAGTGCTTTTTACAGCAAAGTCACAAATTACAAAGCTGTTTTATAGATGTTCATGTCTACGTTCATGTCTGTGTGTGTGTGTCCACAGAGGAGAGCAGGGATAAGCGGCTCTCATGTCTCTGTATCACCATGTCTCTGTATCATCTCTCTCTCTCTCTCTCTCTCTCTGTCTCTCTCTCTCTCTCATTAAGCAGAATCCCACCAGCAAGGCAGGAATGTTCTAATAACTTTAAAAATTCAACTTCAGTGGGAACAGGGCTCTTTGGGGGAAAATATGTACTCTCAGTCCATTTCATTGCATCTTCCTACTTCACTCTCATTCAATATAACTTTCATTCTGTTTATCTGTCATTGTAATTTACTCTCGCTTACTCCATCATCATCTTACTACATCATCATCTTACATCATCATCATCTTACATCATCATCATCTTACTCCATCATCATCTTACTCCATCATCATCTTACTACATCATCATCTTATCATAGCATCTTCATCTATGATGTCATCTCATCATGACATTCACTTTTTTCACAAAATGAAGTGTATTTACATGTCCCTTCTATTTTAAAGATTATATAAGTATATTAAATATAAGTTTATAACATGTAATACAGTATATATGTAATAACATATATATAAATTATATGTATATAACATACAAATATAACTTGTCATATAAATGCACTCTACTGGCACACATTCATTGCTTTTCATCTTAATCCAGATTAATCTTTAATCTTTTAATCCAGCCACCATAAAAGTGTGAGAAATATGCCTGGTAATCATAGAATATCAATCCGCTCTGCAGATTATATTCAGCACTCTGCAGTGCCTTAGTTTTGATCCTGAATCTGATCCAGAGTCAGACTGAGGCTGGAACTAAAACCTGCAGGGTGGTTGGGCTCCAAGTCTGAAGCCATGGTCAAAGTCTTGTGATGCTTGTACTGTATTCTGAGCCAGAACTGTGTCATAACTGTGAATTACAAACATGGAATGAAGTTGACCTCTTGCTGCTCAACACACTTACAGCTGACTGGATATTTGAGTCCTGGTGTAAACAACTAAATCCTGCCTTTTATAAACAAATGGTGGGGCAAACGTGATCTTTGACCCTTAGGTCTTGTAGTGGAATGGAGATCGCAGCGAGGGGTCACGGGGGGTCATGGGGGATAGACTTTTGATGTATGTGAACAGATGGGTGTGGCCTATGTGTAGTCACTGTGCATGTGTAGTACACACAGTCTCATGCTCTGTAAATCCTGAGCACAGCTAGACTGTGTTACACAGGTGACCACGAGACAATTAACACTCACGCTGAAAACTTGTGTGACAAGAAGGTCAGTTGGGTCACAAAAGTGAGCACTAAATCAGCTCCATTTACCCTGTGCTTTATTGGTAAACTCTGGGCTTAGCCTGGGGTAGCTGCTGCATGCTTTGTTGGTACTCTGGGTGGAGCCTGCGGTAGCTGCTCCATGCTTTGTTGGTACTCTGGGTGGAGCCTGAGGTAGCTGCTGCATGCTTTGTTGGTTCTCTCGGTGGAGCCTGGGGTAGCTGCTGCATGCTTTGTTGGTACTCTGGGTGGAGCCTGGGGTAGCTGCTGCATGCTTTGTTGGTACTCTGGGTGGAGCCTGAGGTTGCTATCGTGTGCTTTGTTGGTAAAACCAGAGCAGAGCCTGGGGTGGAGTTTGGTGTACAATGGAATACAACTGGACTACAAATACAGATAAAAACACAAGACCCAAACTACACACTAATTCCCAGACAAATCATCAAATGTCTTAGGAACATACCAACATACACACACACACACACACACACACAAAGGTAACCACATTTAAACACAAAAAGACAGAAATTGAGTGGATTAAGAGGTTCCCAGCCTGAAGGAGATGCTATAAAACAGAGAGCAGCACATTCTGCATGGCTCAGGGCACAGGTTAGTGTTACAATGTGTGTGTGTGTGTGTACGTGTGTGTGTGTGTGTGTGTGTGTGTGTGTGTGTGCACTTCAAACACTGCTTTCATCTCTCCCTGTGTCTCACACACACAGCTTACCTGTATCAGGTTGCTCTCTGTCCCCTCTGGATGGGTGTGCGCGCACGTGTGTGTGTGTATGTGTGTGTGTGTGTGTGTGTGTGTGTGTGTGAAACATGACCTCTCAGGAACATGGCAATAACACAGCCAGAACATCCCAGACCTGCCACTGACAATACATGCTGTCACTCATCCCCATCAGCACTACATCTCGCTCTCATTCATATATA